>CM070875.1:153942202-153999702 GCA_036365515.1 Torymus aiolomorphi
CACTATAATACTAGTGTACATACTAGCCATCAATTCACACCGTATGAAATAGTTTTTGCCTACCCTGCTAAAATTCCATCTAGCGAATCAGTAAAAAAATCAGAATTATTACCGACCTATAATGGATATTTAGAAAAACTGATTAATAATATGAGAGAAATTGCCTCAATAGCAAGACAAACAAATTAATAATGTCAAAAGAAAAATCAAAATTATATTATGATAGATTTATTAATCCAATAGAATTTAAACTGGGAGATAAAGTATGGTTAATCCAAGAACCAAAACCAGGGAAACTTGAAAAAGACCATTATCAAGGTCCTTTTGACATTCTTAAAGTAAATAGAAATAATAATGTTATCATAGACTATAAGGGAAAGGCAAAAACAGCGCATATGAATAAATTAAGTCTTGTTAATAAAAAATAATAACATGATTTTCTTTTACAGGTAATGTACTATCTTTTATAATAACTTTAACAATATATACCTTAAATAAAATAAAAAGATTTTGATTACAGCGTGATAAAACTTAATGGCTACAAATCAACCTCGATGAGATGTTAGAAACAATACTACAACCAAAAATGAAATCGATAATAATTTAAAATATATTTTCCTTTTCGAACAACAAGCAGAAATATTGTGATTATATATTACGATACCGTGATTTTCTATTTTGCAACGATGAGACAAGCAAAAATTTGTTATGTAAAAATGATGTGTTATTAAATAATAAAATTATTTAATATAATTATTTAGTCACAAAATAGGAAACATTGCGGGGATCAGTTTAATAACTTATTACTCTATCTATCTTTGAATAAGAAATTATAGAACTAATCCAAAAGAAAAAGAAATAAAATCATTCCTCAACCATTCATTCCTAACAAAAATAATTTTACTGTAATTTTATGCAAAATCAGATTGTATTCGCCTACAAAAATTGTTCGTTCCATGAAGGGTTCAGGAACAAAAGAAAGAAATAATTCAGATAGCTACGTTCGCATTCCTAAAACTAAAAAGATATATGTATTGGAAGTGATCAGTTCAGCCATGCACTAACATGATCCTCCTACAAGATACACTCCCACATTGCATAAAAGCTTCCAGCGGAAAGTTTCGAGAAAGCTTCCAGCGGAAGATTCCTGCAATATTTCAGAAAGCAAAATGAAACATTCAATAAAGTTACATTGGCAATATTTCAAGAAAGCTTCCCGAGAGTTTTACGGAAGAAAACATAAAAGATTCACATTACCTGACTTTGGAATATAATTTGAAAGCTTTAGGGAATATTGCAGGAATCTCACGAGGAATATTACAAAAATCAATGCTGGAATCTTTCATAGAAGCTTCACGAATGATTACAAAAAGCTCTTTGAAAGATATAATTGTTTTTTTACATAACAAGCTTACGGAAAGCTTCCAAAATACCTTCCAACATTCTTCGCGTAAGATATTCCATTAATTCTTTGCGTAACCTTGCCAGCAAGGTTGTGGAAAGCATTCAAAAAAGATTTCTGATTCATTGCAGAATACCTTTACGAAAGTCATAACGAAAGCTTGTAGGAGTATTCCAAATCAATGTTCCAAGGAAGTTTCCTGGGAGATTCACGAAAGAATAGAAAAAAAGATTCCAATTACTCGAATATGAAATATAATATGAAAGCTTTAGGGAAGATTCTAGGAATCTCATGAGTAATATTAAAATAATCAATGCTCAAAACTTTCATGCAAGCTTCACGAAGATTACATAAAGCTCTTTGAAAGTTATAATTGTTTCTTTAAATAACAGGCTTACAGAATGCTCCAAAATACCTTCCAAGATCCTTCGCGTGAGATATTCCATTGAACGTTGGTGTAAGCTTGCCAGCAAGATTATGGAAAGCATTCAAAAAAGATTTTTGTTTTATTACAGAATACCTTTACGAAAGTCATAACGAAAGCTTGTAGGAGTATTAGAAATCAATGTTTCAAGAAAGAGAGATTCAAGAAAGAATAGAAAAAAAGATTCTTATTACTGGAACGTGAAATATAATATAAAAACTTTACGGAAGAGGGTAGGAATCTCAGGAGGAATATTACAAACATCAATGCTGGGATCTTTGGTAGAAGCTTCACGAAAGATTACATAAAGCTCTTTGAAAGCTACAATTGTTACTTTACATAACAAGCTTACGGAAAGTTTCCAATATACCTTATAACATCCTTCGCGTGAGATATTCCATTGTACCTTGGAGTAACATTTCCAGCATAATTTTGGAAAGCATTCAAAAAAGATTTTTGATTTATCACAGAATACCTTTAAGAAATTCATAAGGAAAGCTTGAAGATTATTCCAAATCAATGTTTCAAGAAAGCTTCTTTAGAGATTCACGAAAGAATAGAAAAAAAGATTCTAATTACTTGAATGTGAAATATAATATGAAACCGTTACTGAAAATTGTAGGAATCTCACCTGGAAAATGACAAAAATCAATGCTGGAACTTTCATGGAAGCTTCACGAAAGATTACATAAAGCTCTTTGAAACTTATAATTGTTTCTTTACATAACAAGCTTACTTAAAGCTTCCAAAATACCTTCCAACATTCTTTCCGTGATATGTTCCATTAAAGCTTAGCGTAACCTTTCAGCAAGATCGTGGAAAGCATTCAAAAAAGATTTTTGTTATATCACAGAAATCCCTTACGAATGTCATAACGAAAGTTTGTAGGAGTATTCCAAATCAATGTTTTAAGAAAGCTTCCTGACAGATTTGCAAAAGAATAGAAAAAAAGATTCGAATTACTGGAATGTGAACTATGATATGAAACCTTTTCGGAAGATTGTAGGAATCTCAAGATGAATATTACAAGCATCAATGCTAGAATCTTTCATGGAAGCTTCATGAAATATTGCATAGAGCTCTTTGAAAGTTATAATTGCTTCATTACATAACAAGCTTACGGAAAGCTTCCAAAATACCTTCCAACATTCCTCCCGTGATATATTCCATTAAAGCTTAGCGTAACCTTTCAGCAAGATCGTAGAAAGCATTCAAAAAAGATTTTTGATGTATGATAGAATTCCTTTACGAATGTCATAACGAAAGTATGTTGGAGTATTCCAAATCAATCTTTTAAGAAAGCTTCTTGACAGATTTGCAAAAGAATAGAAAATAAGATTCGAATTACTCGAATGTGAAATATAATATGAAACCTTTACGGAAGATTGTAGGAATCTCACGAGGAATATTACAAACATCAATGCTGGACTCTTTCATGGAAGCTTCACGAAAGAATACATAAAGCTCATTGAAAGTTATAATTGTTACATAACGAGCTTATGGAAAGCTTCTAAAATACCTTCCAACATCTTTCCTATCAGATATTCCATTAAACCTTGGCGTAACCTTGCCAGCAAGATTGTGGAAAGCATTTAGAAAAAGATTTTTGATTTATCACAATATTGTGTAGGTAAAGGTATTCCTTTACGAAATTCATAACGAAAGCTTGTAGGAGTATTCCAAATCAAGGTTTCAAGAATGCTTCCCGAGAGATTCACGAAAGAATAGAAAAAAAAGATTCTAATTACTCAAATGTGAAATATAATATGAAACCATTACTGAAAATTGTAGGAATCTCACGTGGAATATTACAATATTATCTTTCATGGAAGCTTCACTAAAAATTACATAAAGCACTTTGAAAGTTATAATTGCTTCTTTTCATAACAAGCTCACGGAAAGCTTCCAAAATACCTTCCAACATTCTTCCCGTGATATATTCCATTAAAGCTTAGCGTAACCTTTTCAGCAAGATCGTGGAAAGCATTCAAAAAAGATTATTGATGTATGACAGAATCCCTTTACGAATGCCGTAACGAAATCTTGTTGGAGTATTCCAAATCAACGTTTCAAGAAAGTTACCTGAGAGATTCACGAAAGAATAGAAAAAAAGATTCCAATTACTCGAATATGAAATATAATATGAAAGCTTTAGGGAAGATTCTAAGAATCTCACGAGGAATATTACAAACATCAATGCTGGAATCTTTCATGGAAGCTTCACGAAAGATTACATAAAGTTCTTTGAAAGTTATAATTGTTACTTTACATAACGATCTTACGGAAAGCTTCCAAAATACCTTCCAACATCCTTCCCGTGAGATATTTAATTGAACCTTGGCGTAACCTTGCCAGCATGATTTTGGAAAGCAGTCAAAAAAGATTATTGATGTATGACAGAATTCCTTTACGAATGCCGTAACGAAATCTTGTAGGAGTATTCCAAATCAATGTTTCAAGAAAACTTCCTGAGAGATTCACGAAAGATAGAAAAAAGGATTCCAATT
The DNA here is from genome assembly GCA_036365515.1 of Torymus aiolomorphi. Classification (NCBI taxonomy): domain Eukaryota; kingdom Metazoa; phylum Arthropoda; class Insecta; order Hymenoptera; family Torymidae; genus Torymus; species Torymus aiolomorphi. Next base: position 153,946,536 of record CM070875.1, read on the forward strand.
ACTCGGATATGAAATATAATATGTAAGGTTTAGAGAAGATTGTAGGAATCTCACGATGAATATTACAAGCATCAATGCTAGAATCTTTCATGGAAGCTTCATGAAATATTACATAGAGCTCTTTGAAAGTTATAATTGTTTCATTACATAACAAGCTTACGGAAAGCTTCCAAAATACCTTCCAACATTCTTCCCGTGATATATTCCATTAAAGCTTAGCGTAACCTTTCAGCAAGATCGTAGAAAGCATTCAAAAAAGATTTTTGATGTATGATAGAATTCCTTTACGAATGTCATAACGAAAGTTTGTTGGAGTATTCCAAATCAATGTTTTAAGAAAGCTTCTTGACAGATTTGCAAAAGAATAGAAAATAAGATTCGAATTACTCGAATGTGAAATATAATATGAAACCTTTACGGAAGATTGTAGGAATCTCACGAGGAATATTACAAACATCAATGCTGGACTCTTTCATGGAAGCTTCACGAAAGATTACATAAAGCTCATTGACAGTTATAATTGTTTCTTTACATAACATAACAAGCCTACGGAAAGCTTCCATAATACCTTCCAATTTCCTTCGCGTGAGATATTCCATTGAATCTTGGCGTAACCTTGCCAGCATGATTTTGGAAAGCAGTCAAAAAAGATTTTTGATTTATCACAGAATACTTTACCAAATTTATAACGAGGGCTTGTAGGAGTATTCCAAATCGATGTTTCAAGAAAGCTTCCTGAGGGATTCACGAAAGAATAGAAAAATAGATTCTAATTACTCGAATGTGAAATATGATGTGAAACCTTTACGGAAGATTGTAGGAATCTCACGATGAATATTAGAAGCATCAATGCTGGAATCTTTCATGGAAGCTTCACGAAAGATTACATAGAGCTCTTTGAAAGTTATAATTGTTTCATTACATAACAAGCTTACGGAAAGCTTCCAAAATACCTTCCAACATTCTTCCCGTGATATATTCCATTAAAGCTTAGCGTAACCTTTCAGCAAGATCGTAGAAAGCATTCAAAGATTTTTGATGTATGATAGAATTCCTTTACGAATGTCATAACGAAAGTTTGTTGGAGTATTCCAAATCAATGTTTTAAGAAAGCTTCTTGACAGATTTGCAAAAGAATAGAAAATAAGATTCGAATTACTCGAATGTGAAATACAATATGAAACGTTTACGGAAGATTGTAGGAATCTCATGAGTAATATCAAAATAATCATCGTATTGTCACCTTTTTCTTACACCATCATTTTCTATTAGCTTTGGAGTGGCGTATAGAGGCTCATGAAGAACTTCCATCATAAATATTATTTTTAGATCACAATTTTTGCGATATTCATAAAATTTAGTCGGAGATCGTCCTTAACGAGATGTAGGATACCGACATCATATTCCAACAAGAATACTTTATCAAAATATTAATACGATGGATTTAAAGAAATTCTTTGTATAGTATTTACATATACGGAGGGCGTGTAAAATTGAGTTTTTCCAAAACACTGTTCAGAAATTTTTTAATTGAAAAAGTAGGGACCTGCATTTTTGTCATTTTGATTCAATTTTTCAAGGAGTATATTTCATGATAGTACCAATAGAATCGTTAAAAAAATTCTGAATACTTATTGTATTCACATATAGGTAGGACGTGTGTTTTTCCAAATAAATGTTTAAATGTTAATTAATTAAATAATAAAATTGAGTGGATTTTGGACTAGAGAAGGTCGACCTTGCAAGTCGAAGACTTGATAAGCTATAATAAAAAAAAATTATACGATATATTTATTATAAATTTGCTTTTTTTCATCAACATAATGAAATGCCAAGTTTAAAAAAATGTTTATTCGAAGTAATAATAATTAAAGTTAATATTTTCTTTATTTCGTAAAATATATTCAGTACACTGATTTTATTTCTACCTTACCGACACTATATTTTTTTAATTTATGGAATTATATAAGATACAATAATCAAAATAATAACATTTGAATTATCGTGGAAACTGCACCTTATTTACATGAAAATGTCTGAACTCCTTCAAGCGAGCGATAGCGTAACGGATAGCATGCGTGCGTAGTAACCCAAGGGTCGTGGGTTCGATTCCCGGTCAGGTCGAAAAATTTTATGTACAATTTTTTCTGCGATAATAAGATTGTGATTAATATAGAAATAAGTTAAAAATAATATGCGAGAATTGTAATACTTCTAGAGAATTGTTAATATTATTTATAGCTTTATGTTACTCTTTCAAGATATTGAAAAAACGTTTCTGGAAAGATTACTAGAATCTTTCATGGAAGGTTTCTGCTCTATAAATTGCTCCAGAAATTTCGATGCTATTATTTTAGCGTGCAAAACGCATAAACGAGACAGGGTGGACAATCTTAATTTTAGGAATATAAAAATAGTCATGTCATCCATATTGGTGTACCACGCACGCTAAATTCTGAACATGTAAAATACGTTGAGGTCGGTACCGGAGAGAACTATGTCGGTATAAGGCATCAAATTAAGGTGATGTTAAATAGCGATATAATTTTCAAAAGAGTAAATCTCATGAAAATACCAATAGAATCATGAAAAAAAAAATCTGAGTATAGTACATAATTTTCAAAATAGTAAATCTCATGAAAATACCAATAGAATCATCCAAAAAAATCTGAGTATAGTATTTACATATACTTTGCGCATGACAAATGTGTTTTTCGAAAAGAAAATGATGAGGATTTATTTAATTAAATAAAAACCGTACTGTCGTTAAGTAAGAATCATCAATTGACCTACTTTTCAAACGAGTATAGCTAACGAAAATGATAATAGAATCACTCAAAAAATATTTAAGAATATAGTGTTTACGTGTACGGAAAAATTGTCAACCGTCTTTTTCCAAAGAAACGTTTGAATGTTGATTTAAAAAATATTGAAATCAGGGTTTCAAATAACCTTAAAAAATCGTGTTTGGATGGTCATATATCTATATAGAAAAGAAATATAATTAAAAAAAATTAGATTATAAAATGTATTACATATATATATATATATATATATGAATATATATATATTAAAAATATTTACGTTCATTCCATCTATATAAAAATTTGATATTTGGTGTAGACATCTACCACAAACATGACATCTTTTATTTGTTTCTTGATGTTCATCATTATGACAGTCACCATTAATTTTCTTGCCATTTTTTAAAATATTTGACTAGCATAAGTAAGAAATTAATTAATTAATTTCAATTGTATACTGTACTGTTCAATTGTAATTGACCCCGTGGATGACTGTGTGCACAGGTATAATTGTCACAGGCAAAGCACTACTTGTCGCCTCTTCCTCGTAGTTGTGTATACATTTACGTGATAAATATTTCAGCATCGTACAATAGGGTTACTACCGCGTATACCAGTCTGAGAAGGGTCGCCATAGGATATAGAAACATGGACCGACCCAATGCAGCAATCGTGGTTCGGGTGGTGATCGCGCCGCGTCGCTCGTCACTTATATTAGCGAATGTTTATCGGACATGCACTTCGCGCTGTATTGAGCACATTTCTCCACACAAAGCAGAGTAGTGCATACAGATAAGTGTGCGTCTCAAGATCGATGGAATTAATCCCGATCTGGCCTCCCGAGACAGGAGAAAATTAAAAAGTGCTTCCTTTAGGTATCTTGCGCTCCTAAGGATAGGTCACGTTTGAGGTGGGGGGGGGGGGGGGTATAATGGAGATCACAGATTCGACGCTAGTCTGCGCATAGTAGAGCCCTGTGATACCGGCATTCCGGGAAATCACGCATATATTGGGCTGGGTGAGTGCGCGATCGGTAGCCCCGTGGTTAGGGCGCTCGACTCTCGTCCGGACCAATCGCGTTCAAATCCCGATACCATCGCCTATTTTTTCTCTCTTTCTCCGAAATCAGTAATCCCGTTACAGTTGTAACGGGATGGCTAGTGGGGGAAAATCCCAACAAGCCACAGGCTAGAACACGGTGCCGCGGGTGTCAGACTAAAATGACTTGCCCGGGGATCTGCTCCTAGAATCCCGAAAACATGCGTAGATCGCACGCGAACATCGCTTTCCAACTAATTGTATCGCTGAGGGAAAAGCGCGCACTTGAAGAGTAAAGCGCGCGGCCGCTACGCTCAGATATGAAAACGTCCGGCGGAGTCGTTTTCCCGCGGAGGCGGCCGTATCCGGGAGAAGGACAGATCGTAATGAACAACGCAACGAATAACTAGATATCACAGTATATTAAAATCAATAATAATTACATGCACCACGCACGTGCTTATTAAAACAAAAAGTTAGTTCGCGCGCGAAAGTTAATATTCAAACGCGCGAACGATACGGCGCGCGGCGAAGCTGATAATCTCGCGCGCGGTGTTAAAGTACGGCGGGCTGACACACACCCGCACGTACACGGCACAGAAAGCTTGCACGGGGCGATTTCCGTGCGAGCCTTTAAAATAATCATGCGAGAGGAGAGTAGAAAACTTATGTTATGAAGGAGCAGCCGGTGCACTCGGCTCTCTCCCTCTCTGTTGCTCGCACAGCAGTTGCGCTCTCTCTCTCGCATTCGCAGAATTGGATCGGCAGGCGGGCTGGCTGCCGCACAGTGGGGCCACAAGCAAAAAAAAGCGCCGAAATTCGCGCTTGCCTCGAAAAATGCATAAAAAAAAAGTTTGAGGCACGAAAGTATTCGTTGTAACCTATATTTTATTAAACCGTTTCCCCTGGTATGATCGTAATCGATATATATATATATATATATATATATATATATATATATATATATATATATATATATATATATATATATATATATATATATCAGGCATATATTGAGCATACATACAGTAACCGCATTAAAATGACATTTTCGTGCAAAGCTTTTCATTACTCGATGTATCTACCATAATAAAAATATATTTGACACACACATATATATATATATATATATATATATATATATATATATATTAGGCTAGTAAGTTTGAGGAGCTCAACCCCGGTCGGTCAGAGTGGCTAAAGAAATAATAACCCTCAGGTTACCGACTCTAGACAAATAGACTCTAGAAAACCCCTCAAACTTCCGCTCGGATGCTGAATATATAGATTGGAAGTTTGAGGAGGCTCCTCAAACTTCCCATAACCCCTCAAACTTCCAAGCGGGTGCTGAATATAATCCTCAAACTTCCAGAATTTCATATTTATATATATATATATATATATATATATAAACTTGTATAACGTTAGTTCCCAGGATCCCATGTTACTGTATACCTATACGTGACTAAAGAAATAATGTCTCTTATGGGGGCCGATGTCCTCAAAACTGACGTTAAACATATGTAGATTCAGGGACTGTCCCCAAACCTAACAAATGTCCCCGAAACCAACGTTAAACATCTGGAATGTCCTGGAAACTAACATAAAACATATATATATATATATATATATATATATATATATATATATATAAATATCATTATACGGTATTTTGAGGATTTCATAAAGAATTTGTACAATAGTGGTGACACAAATATAAACATTGTTATAAACAACCAATAAACAAGCGCGTGACTAAAGAAATAATGACCCTAAGGTTATTGACTAACACCACGACGCCTGCGGCGCCCGCTTTTACGGAAAAATATCACGGAATTTCCGAAATCGATGTATTAACACACTATTGTGGAAACCGCTGAAAAATCCTCAAAATGCCTCTCGAGTGCTTTGGACTTCTGAGGAGACTCTTCAAAATGCCTACAAAATCCTCAAAATTCGGTATATATGACTTATATAATCCTCAAAATGCGTCCCAGATGTGAATATATATATATATATATATATATATATATATATATATATATATATATATATATATATATATATATATATATATATATATATCATTAGATTATTATTAGATATACATATGAGTTATATCGGTTCGTGTATGTGTGTATATATGCATACAGGGTGGGCCAAAAGTACCGGAACGGCAAAATAACTCGGCGGGATTGTATTTTAAGAGAAAAAGCTTAAAACAAAAGATATAGGATTTTTTCTTGGCTATTCGACGGTGATAATGACCATGACCTTGACCATAACCTTGAATGTAATTTCAAGGTCAAGTTAATTTCTTTAAATGGGAACCCATAATTTTCACCTCAGAAATGAAAAGAGGGGAAAATTTTACGTCCGAATGTGACCTTGACCATGACCTCAGCCTTGACCTTGAAAGTTATTTGAAGGTCAAATTGGTTTTTTCAGTGGGAACCCATAATTTTCACCTCAGAAATGAAAAGAGCGGAAAATTTTACGTCCGAATGTGACCTTGACCATGACCTCAGTCTTGATCTTGAAGGTTATTTGAAGGTCAAATTGGTTTTTTCAATGGGAGCCCATAATTTTCACCTCAGAAATGAAAAGAGCGGAAAATTTTACGTCCGAATGTGACCTTGACCATGACCTCAGCCTTGACCTTGAAGGTTATTTGAAGGTCAAATTTTTTATCAGTGGGAACCCATACATATTTTTGACCCCGGAAATGGAAAGAGCAGAACATTCTACGTCTAAGTATGACCTTGACCATACCTTAACCATGACCTTTAAAGGTAAGAGACTCCGGCCAGTCAAGGCAAGGGTGAGAGACTCCGGCCAGTCAAGGCAAGGGTGAAAGACCCCGACCAGTCAAGGCAAGGGTGAGAGACCAGGACACGCAGGAAATCTCGCTAACTATTCGGTGGAGGATAGGTGGAATAACAGCCAGCAAAAACTTTCTCTGCTTCTCACCTATTCTAAACAGAACTTTCGAAGAAGCGACAGGCTACATGAATAAATAATTTCGCCAACTACAAGGGCAGTATCACTAACAGTCAGACCAACTGCTAACAAAATATCCAGAATTACCATTTGCTGCTTTTTCGGAAAAAATGAGTCCAATTAACTAAAGAATTAGTGTTGAAATTCCAAAAATCAAAGGTATCTAACTTTGAATTCATTTATGGCCACTAGTGGATAACCGCAGATCTACCCAGTCATTAATGGTCACTGAGCGTCATCAAAGGTAAATTTTGGTCACTCATGGTTATTGATGGTCACTGAAGGCAAACGAATTAATTAATGGCCACTAACGATAACTGAAGGTCTACTCAGTCATTGACGGTCATTAATGGTCATCAGAGGTAGATTTTGGTCACTTATGGTTAGTGATGGTCACCGAGGGCAAACTAATTTATTCTTGGCCACTGGTGGATAACCGCAGATCTACCCAGCCAGTGACGGTCACTTATGGTCATCAAACGTAAATTGTGGTTACTCATGGTTATTGAATACAAGATATGGGTTCCCACTGAAAAAAAAAATTTGACCTTGAAACAATCTTCAAGGTCACGGTGGAGGTCATGGTCAAGGTCATACTCGGACTTAGAATTTTCCGCGCTTTTCATTTCTGAGGTCAAAATGATGGGTTCCCACTGAAAAAACTAATTTGACCTTCAAATAACCTTAAAGGTCAAGGCTGAGGTCATGGTCAAGGTCACATTCGGACGTAAAATTTTCCGCTCTTTTCATTTCTGAGGTGAAAATTATGGGTTCCCATTTAAAGAAATTAACTTGACCTTGAAATTACATTCAAGGTTATGGTCAAGGTCATGGTCATTATCACCGTCGAATAGCCAAGAAAAAATCCTATATCTTTTGTTTTAAGCTTTTTCTCTTAAAATACAATCCCGCCGAGTTATTTTGCCGTTCCGGTACTTTTGGCCCACTCTGTATATATAAATATTATCTTATATCTTAAAAATGAATAAAATTAAAAAAATGGATTTTGTGGTATGCGACACATACAGGTATACATACACACACGGACAAACACGCGCATACACACACACACACACACACACACACACACAACTATATATTCTTATTATTGATATAATATAATATGCATTATTTGTATTAGACCACAGCTACATGTTCAATATTTAATAAATAGTGGATTTCATAATAAGTAATATATCTGTGGTGCCAAGGAAGATGGGAATTAATCCACTCTTTATGAAAATTGAGTTAAAGCCATTTTTCTTTTTTTTTTGAGGTTTAATACACCATATTTTGAAGTTTCTATTTGGTAAAAAGTTCATTATTCTGTAGTTACAACGTAATTGAAAAAGGACAACTATAGCAGTTGCATTTAAGCTTTATCATTTAAATCGCCATATCTCTAAAACTTTTCCAAGTGATTTGTTCCCTTCTTCCTTAGCACCACAGATATATTTGTGTGTGTGTATGTGTGTGTGTGTGTGTGTGCGTGTGTGTGTGTGCGTGCGTGCGTGCGTGCGTGCGTGCGTGCGTGCGTTGTGTGTGTGTGTTTGTGTACGCGCGTGTTTGTCCTTGTGTGTATGTATACGTGTATGTGTCGTATACCACAAAATCCATTTTTTTAATTTTGTTCATTTTTAAGATATAAGATAATATTTATATATATGCATATACACACATACAGGAACCGATATAACTCATATGTATGTCTAATAATAATCTAATGATATATATATATATAGTGTGTGTTAAATATATTTTTATTATGGTAGATACATCGAGTAATGAAAAGCTTTGCGCGAAAATGTCATTTTAATGCGGTTACTGTATGTATGCTCAATACCAGGGGAAACGGTTTAATAAAATATAGGTTACAACGAATACTTTCGTGCCTCAAACTTTTTTTTTATGCATTTTTCGAGGCAAGCGCGAATTTCGGCGCTTTTTTTTGCTCGTGGCCCCACTGTGTGCTGGCTCCTCGCTCGCTGTCTCATGTGGCTCACGCGGCGCGGGATCGCTTTCTCTCTCTCTCTCTCTCCCTTACTCGCACGCTAGTCTGCACCTCCACTTCACTCGCGGTAAATCTATATATATCTATGAAATGGACGGCGCGGACGCGGTAACTTTCCAGAGACACGGGGGAGATGTTCACAGCGCGATGGCAGACACGAAGATGGCTGCCGTGACTCGCATAAAGCTGTAGCAGCTTCACGGGTATGCGACGGGCATATTACGCGTCGCGAGACCGTTCTAATCCGTTCAGAATGCTCGCGCGCTCGCGCCCCCATGAGCATGCCTGCTCGGCGCGGGTAATTCGAATCTCGAATTACCTAACTCGCGCACGCGTTACAACGAAAATATATCTATCTTTTATGCTTTAGTTAATTCTTAACGGAAATTCTCAGATCTGCATTACTACCTTAAAAATATTGATTATGTAAATACTTACTTATCCATTTTTTTAACAAATTTTAAGTCGTTATTTTCTTCTTCTATTATATTACGTTCTACTTTATTATAAATATTACGATAATCTTTCTTTTAAAAGAACGTGTGTCAATATATAACAGATATTATAGAAAAATTTATATTTTTTAAGATATTGTATTGGCCCATGAAAAATAAAATTTGTCGCTGTTAGAAGAACGATAATCATGTCCATATGTATGATGAGGAGATGAAATAAAAAATATGATCTTTTATAAGCTTGTTATAAGCTTTAAATATTGTGGTTGGAACGGAATAGAAATATGTCGGTATAAGGCATCACCTTAAGTTCATATTTGAATTCACCGCATAAAAATACATAGGAATATCATTACCGTTGTTCTGGAGACAGATAATTTTTTTTTATGTAAATCTTATTGTAACGCATTATTTTATTATTTTATTTTTGACAATCCGTGTGTAACGATAAATTATTCATACGTTTGAATAAAAAGAAATTTTAATTATTTTTTATGTTCAATATGTATATACAGACGTAAAGACAAAGAAGTAGAGACAAAGACGAAGTAACATGAGCGTAGAGAAAGATGCGTAGAGAAAAAGATATCGACATATATATATATATATATCTTCCTATAGTATATAGTTGTAAGAGGCTTGTAGGGTACCCAGCCCCTCCTCCCCCATCCTCCCCCCTCCTCGCCCCTCCTTACAGCCCCTCCTCAACCCCTCCTCAAAATAACGGAAAAATAAGATTAGAAATAGGAGTTTTTAGTATTACATTTGCTGCTCAACCCCCCCCCACTCGTCCTCAAAATACCTCCTCCCCCTCCTCAAAATACCTCCTCCTCCCTCCTCCTACCCCTCCTCTTAATATTGTATTGTTTTTCTCATTTTGTTATACATTCCATATATATTACGAATGATTTGATATTGTTAATATTATTGATGTTGTTTCTATATTATTAAATAATTATTATATCAAATGTTATCAATTATAAGGTCAAGTTTAAAAAATTTTTATAAGTTCCCCGTTCCTTTTTGCATGTAAGAAGCCTTAATCACATCAGGGTATGGCTTTAATAACGTTACTAATGATTATAGTTTAATCTAATAATAATACATTAATACTATAAATATAGTGTATTTAACGTGACTAAAATAATTTTTTTTAACAAAATGTCGATATTTTAGAAATAGCACAAACAATTATTGATAATAAATCCCTATCTTTTTGGTTTCTTAACAAATTTTAATTAGCAAGGTCTCATTTTATTCTTTCACGGGGACTTGCCCAAGGGAAAATTCAAAATTATTCAAGACCCAGAAAGTTATAGCCAATTGAAGATAATTATTTTTATAACCTCATTTGTGATTTTATAAACAATTATAGCTACCTTAAATGTTATCAAATGTATTGGAGGGTATACGTAAGCGCTGTGCGGTACTGTGATGTGCGATGCTGCGTGATGCCCGTGTTATTGGTGCGTTGGCTACTTACGGAACTACTTTTCTGATTGGTCGGTATTTAAACATCAACCAATCAGCGGCGTAGTTCTTTAAGTAGCCAATGCACCAACAGCATCGGCATCGGAAACGCACCGCACAGCACAGTACAGCGCTTATGTACACTCTTCCTAAGGTCACGTTTAAAAAATTTGTATAAGTTCGCCTTTCCTTAAATGTTATCAAATGTATTGGAGTGTGTACGTAAGCGCTGTGCGGTACTGTGCTGTGCGATGCTGCGTGATGCCCGTGTTATTGGTGCGTTGGCTACTTACGGAACTACTTTTCTGATTGGTCCGTATTTAAACATCAACCAATCAGCGGCGTAGTTCTACAAGTAGCCAATGCACCAGCATCGGAAACGCACCGCACAGCACAGCACAGCGCTTATGTACACTCTTCCTAAGGTCACGTTTAAAAATTTGTATAAGTTCGCCTTTCCTTTTTACGTGTAGTCTTAATGTAAGCCTTAGTCATATTAGGGTATGCCTTTAATAACGTGACACATAATGTAGGACACAAAATAGAACACATCCTCATATGATTGTGATATTATGGATTTACCAAATCTAAAGTATAGAAACGTAGAGAACGCAATAAACAATTTGATGCGATTGGGCGGTTAAATATTGTTTCACCTATAGATAATGAAAGATTTTTTCTTAAATTACTGTTGAACCGCATAAAAGGTGCTACTTCTTTTAAAGATTTACGAACATTTAATAACGTCTCATATGAAACATATAAAGAAGCAGCACTTGCTATGGGTTTCATAGAAGATGGTTCCCAAATTTATATTATTTTTGATGAAGCAAGTAATATCATGCTTCCTTTTCAATTACGTAAATTCTTTGCATGGTTTATCTTAACTGAAAATATTCAAGGTAATTTAATTTGGAATAAATTCAAAAAATTTTTTACTGAAGATTTTAAAGAAAATAAAGAAAATAATGCTTTGTCACACATTCAAAATATATTACAAACTGAAGATAAAATTTGTAAAGATTATAGTTTATCTGAACCAATAATAAATAATATCGAAGAAAGTCCTGAAAATTTAGCAAACAGTAAAAATCTTTTTGAAATTTTGTTTAATCAATTAACTACTAATCAAAGATTAATTTTTAATGAAATTATAACTCACAAAAATAAAATTTATTTTATTGATGGACCTGGAGGTTCAAGAAAAACTTTCATATACAAGACTTTAATATATCACTTTTTATCTTTGAATAAAAAAATTTTATCTATGGCTTGGACAGGAATCGCATCTATTTTATTACCTAGAGGAATGACAAGTCATCGTACTTTTAGACTTCCTTTAGATTTAAACACTATTGAAAGTGCTTTTCTAAAATTAGAATCAGATAAAAAAAAATTACGGGAAGTAGATATTATAGTTTGGGATGAAGCATCAATGATCCCAAAAAAAGCTTTCGAAATTGTTGATCAAACACTCAAAGATATATGTTACAGTGATGTTCAATTTGGTGGTAAATTGATAGTTTTAGGAGGCGATTTTAGACAAATTCTGCTAGTCCTAAAACATGGTTACCGAGACAGTATAGTACAGGACACAATCAAATTTTCTCATTTTAGCCTCTCTTTAAAGTTTTAAAATTAACTGAAAATATTCTCTTACTTAATAATATTAGAGAAGGTCTACCACCACATGAATTAAAATGAAAAATAAATGCAATTGTAATATTAATTAGAAATATAAGTATATCAGAAGGAATGTGTAATGGTACACACTTGAAAATTACAGGTTTATTTAATCACAATATTAAAGCTGAAATAATTATGGGGGAAAGAATTGGTGAAGAAGTTTTTATACCACGAATAACATTAAATACTGGAGATTCTTCTTCATTTTCGTTTACACTTTTTAGAAAACAATTTTCAGTGGTATTAGCTTTTGCTATAATAATAAATAAATCTCAAGGTCAAAGTTTTAATTCTCTAGGTATTTACATTAGACGACCTTTATTTTCACATGGCCAATTATATGTTGCTTTATCCCGATGTAAAAATCCTAACAATATATTTATTGAAAATCTTTTAGAAAATTCATCAATAATTAATAACATTGCTTGGAAAGAAAATTTTGACATTTAATCTACACTTTTTAATAAACTTTTTCAAAAATTATTATTTTTTTTATATATATTTTTATCTAAATTTATGTAGATCAAAATAAACCCAACTAAATTTATATCAATAATCATTTTATTTATAATATTATTCTTTTACGAAAGTATAAGACATGTTGTAATTTCTTATAAGCATAATACCATATAAATAATCTGATTATTTTATTATATATAATAAAAAAAATTTCAATATAAATATATTTATATGAAATATTTTTTTATTAAATGTAATAAAGATGGGAATGAATTTTCATTACATTAATTAAAAATTATTAATACAAATTATTTAAAATTAATTAAAGTTGATAAAATTTATTAATGAAAATTGATTCACATCTTCCATGGTGGAGGAAGGATGGGATAGGTTGGAGTCAAGGAGGACGGATGGACGACTCCTATGGTTTTTAGGGTTATTGACGATGAATTCCATGGTTGTGTTTAGGCTTATTATATAAAAAATGATTAACAATAATCTTATATTATTTTGGCATGTCCTATTATCCTATCTAATTATTAATATTTGTTATATAAAACACCTAAGCACAATAAAATCAAAAATTCAACGCGCCTATAACAGTACCTCAGTGGTGGTGTGAAAAACTGTTAACTTTAGTAAATAACACGCTAAAAAACTGACTACACATTAAAACACATATAATAATATGAGCATGACCTTACACTATTAGGCGTAATAAACAGCGCCACCGTTTTTATAAATTTTTTGCATACATAAGTAAAACAGTAAATGTATATGTACTGTACACATATGTATACGAGGTCATGGTGAAAAACCGGCACTTAAAATGCTCAGAGAATCGATCTACAATATAGGCACGCAAATTTAGAAAAGAATTTTTTCTAAATAGAAAAAAACATCGTCGTATTTCTAGATTGAAACAACAAAATTGAGTTTCCAGTTGTATTAAATTTTACTATATTTTTTTCAACAATTCACGCTAAAAATGGGGGTTGACGAGCGGAGCTAGTAGGGGGGTACGCTCCCCTAGTATATATATATATATATATACCATTTTTAGAAACTGATTAAATTGTAAATTCTGTTCTATTTTTCAGCCTAGAGGTAAATAGAAAGATGCGTTTTATATTAAAGTAGGCCTAATCTATTGACTATGTCACTTTTAAATTTTGGAAACCATTAAAATTGTATGAGTTTTTATTGAAGGAAGTAAAGAAATTCAATAAATTTTATACTACCTGATGTGCCCTTTGTATTACTTGATCTTCTCATTTTCTTGAATATCACCAATAACTTCTAATTTCAAGTAATGTTTTCAACAGAAAAAAAATAATATTGACTTCAAAACCAATTTCACTACTGATGAGTGTGCTCTTTTGAATGGTGAGGTCTAAATTACATTTGGATAGTTCCATAAACCAACACATCGGTTATTCAGTAAAAAACTACTAATAGCCAAATCGTGATCAGCACCCTCAAAAATCTCTGTATACCAATTTTGAGCCAAATCTAAGCTTTTTTCGAACTCTTCACCACCATATTGGATTCACCATTTTGAATTTCGAAAGTCCAATAGGAAAATCTTGATCAACGACCTCGAAAACTCCTATATAACAATTTTCATCATAATCTAAGCATTTTTCAAATTTATAATTTTCCTTGTTGTTGTAAGCTTGTCTTGTGCGTTACTTCATCGAATGTTCGAATTCATATATGAATTACATATAACAAATCAAGGAATCTATCGAGATTCGGCTTGTTATGATAGATAGAGTAGGCAAGGAGTAGGCGCTCTTGTAATGGGAGTACCTCGGAAAAACAAAAAAAAATAAAAAATGACGTAGCTGTCAACAAAACTAAATATATACTATATATTATGTATATATTATATACATTTATTAGAAAGCAATAAGGAGGGTAGGAGGAAAGAAGGAGAAAAGGAGAAGAAGAGTGGTTGTGAAGGGGCGGAGGAGCGGATGAGGAGCGGCGGAGGTGCGGCGGTTGAGCGGATGAGGAGCGGCGGAGGGGCGGAGGCTATAAATAGCCAAATTCCTCAAAATAACGTAAAAATTCATAAGTTTTTACGTTATTTTGAGGAGCGGAGGAGGAGCGAACCCCAAAAAATGCTTACACCTATATTATATATATATATATATATATATATATATATATATATATATATATATATATATATATATATATATATATATATTACTGTACGACGGACTTTTGAGGATCTAGAGTTTTGTTCTCCAGACTTCGTATATGCTTGGCTAAAGAAATAAACTCCCTCTCTGAGTGGTAGGTATTAACAGAAATCCTCAAAAGTCGATGTTCGTGAGCTGGAATCTTGAGGATGCTCCTCAAAGGGTCTCAAAATCCTCAAAAGTGCGTAGTCGATACGAATATAATCCTCAAAAGTCTATCTACCGACATATATATATATATATATATATATATATATATATATGTATATATATATATATATATATATATATGTATATATATATATATATATATATATTAGGCTAGTAAGTTTGAGGAGCTCAACCCCGGTCGGTCAGAGTGGCTAAAGAAATAATAACCCTCAGGTTACCGACTCTAGACAAATAGACTCTAGAAAACCCCTCAAACTTCCGCTCGGATGCTGAATATATAGATTGGAAGTTTGAGGAGGCTCCTCAAACTTCCCATAACCCCTCAAACTTCCAAGCGGGTGCTGAATATAATCCTCAAACTTCCAGAATTTCATATTTATATATATATATATATATATATATATACATTTCTCGAAAGGGGTTTATGCGGCCCGACCTAGAGTCTATAACCCCAGGGTCCATTATTTCTTTAGTCACTTACCATAGGGAACTCTGGGCTGTAGGTACCAGTATACAGTCTTGGGCTACATAAACCCCGATAAGTGTGTGTGTGTGTGTGTGTATATATATATATATATATATATATATATATATATATACTCATAATTACAATAGTACCTAAATTTTATATATATATATATATATATATATATATATATATATAACTTAGTACACCGCTACATGTCCTGAATAAAACAAAAATGTCCTGAAATGTAGCGGTAAACATATTCCTAATTCAGTACAGTCCTGAAAACATGCAAATGTCCTGAAACAGCGGTGAACAGATATATATATATATATATATATATTTATATATATGGGTGTACATGGGTTCTGGGTCAGAGAAGCTAAGGCAGACCGAGCTCGTGTGCCTTGGCTGCGCGTCAAGCGAAAGCGTACTCTTCGTGGTGCGCTCGCCCATTTATACTTGTGAGTGGTCTAGCCATCTCTCTCGCTCGCATATGCTTCCCCTGTACAGCGCCGAAACGTGTAGATGGAATAGTCATACCGTGTAGGAGTATGGTCGGAGTAAGAGAGCTACATGCTGCGGAGCACGGGTTGGCGCTTGGCTAGCAGTGAGGCGCGTGAAGTGCGTAGTGAATAGGAGCAAAGGTAGGAGTTCGCGTCGGTATAGGATTAGTGAGTGTATGTTTGTGCACGCATGCGTGTGCGTTTTGAGTGTGGGAGCACGCCCCGCGTGCACGCATCGGCTCAGTGCTGTAATCATGTGGGGGATGGCTGGGCCGTCACAGGTGGAAAAGCTAAATAAAAAGAGACTATCTATTTGTGATAAAAATTTGTTTTCTTTTCTGCAGTTTTCGCTTTGATTCTTATACATCGTAATAATAACAATTAGATCGCGAAGCAAGAGCTTAAGTTAGTTCAATAAAGATGTTTGTGGCGTGCACAGCGAGATATTAATTGGGGGGGCTGAGGGGGTCGTGGGGGGGTGGCAAGGTACTATCAATAGAAATGCGTAGATTTTTACATTATTTTGGAGGGCGAGGGGGGTTGATGGATATGACATAACGCTAATAACTATATAATATAGGAAGATATATCTCTATTATACATGATTATAAGCAGATTCTTTTACCACTCAGACCCTCAACCCCCTCCACCCACAAAATAAAGAAGAAATATTATATAAAGAAGGAATTTCAGTGCTCCACAAAACTCCTCTACCTCTCCCCGCCGCCGCCTCCATACAGCCCCGCCACAACTCCCCCACATAACCTTCCACCTTTTTATTATATTTGGAAACTGTATCTTTATTTGCTTTTTTACATTGAGCTTTTTGCGATCTAATAAAATCTAATCTGCGATTTCATTTGTGACTTGTAAAATCTGATATTTGTATAACATTACTTTTTTTTTGGAAATTCTATCTTTTGCACGCCAACCAAGTGGTAGATAGATAGGCTCGTTTTTTATAGAGATTTTCCTTTCTTTGATAATGTTAAATTTATTTATAATTACACATACTACATAAAACAATTTTTCAAGTAACGAAAGTGATAGATGCTGAGAGCAGACACAACACGACAGAAACAGAGATTCAGATAGAAAGTGACATAGACATAGGATGGGGGATAGAAACGAAAAGTCACAGATAGTTATAAAGACACAGGACTAACAAGACAGAGACAAAAACGCAGAGATATACAGACAAAGATATACAGACAGAGATAGAGAGGTAGTGGTAGAGGCTTGACGAAGTTCGCACAATGGTGCTTTGTCAGAGATAAAAAGTCAGAGCCAGAGAGACAGCGATAGAAAGATCAAAACAAAGGGACATAGACAGAGAGACAGAAATAGAGACGAGAAAAAGGAGAGAGATGGAGAGACAGTGACATACGGAGAGAAAGAGACAGAGAAAGAGCCAGAGATAGAGCCAGATACAGAGTTGGAGAGATAGAGATAGCGGCAGGGAACGTAAAGTATAGAAAGGACGATATAATCAATGATAGACCGAGGAATGGGGACAGACAACGTTAGTTAGACACAGAAATAGAGATGAGAATACAAATAGATAGATAGACGCGCAATACACAGATAGAGACGGACAGACACATAGAGACAGAGACAGGGAAACAAACCAAGAGCAACAAAGACTGCGAGAACAAAAAAGGTAGAGAGAGAGAGAGAGAGAGAGAGAGAGAGAGAGAGAGAGAGAGAGAGAGAGAGAGAGAGAGAGAGAGAGAGAGAGAGAGAGAGAGAGAGAGAGACGTAGAGGAAGAAGTAGGGAGACAGAGACAGCGACTTAAAGACAGAATTAGAGATGCAAAAATAAAGTGACATACATACAAAAGTAGACGCTGAGAGCAGACACAAAGAGACAGAGACAGAGAGACAGTGTAATATAGCTATCCACAAAAAGATAGAGAAGGACAGTGATATACGTGAAGAGTATAAGAGAGAGACTGTTAGAGTCATACAGAGAAATAAGAACAGAGACAGAGAGATACAGAAAGAAATAGACAGGTAAATATAGAAATAGTGCGATTGAGGCAGAGACATAGATGTAACTAGAGCGATAGAGATCGAAGACGGAAAGGTAGAATGAGAGGCTGGCTAAAGAAAGAGAGGAAGGTCAGAGTCATAGAGACAGATGAAAGAAAGTGACATAAATTAAGAAGTAGTCGCCGAGAGTAGATACAAAGAGGCAGAAGACGCAGAGAGGGAGATATAGTAATATAATCATGGACAGAAAAATAAAGGAAAAGACAGACAGAGAGAAAAAGGTAGAAAGAGGGCGGGAGAGAGAGAAAGAGAGAATCAGTAATATAAAGGGATGAACACAGATAGAGCCAGAGATACACAGATGGAGAGATAACAATATAAAAATAGAGATAGAGCGAGGAACAGAGAGTGAAAGGCACTGCAAAAATAGATAGAGGCAGGCAAAGCTAGAGTGGCGGATATCGAAGGGAAGGAAGATTCGTCATTATTTATACACACTACTGATAATAATCATACAATAAATTTCCAGAATATTCAGATATTAGACACCGAATGCAACAAAGGAAAACGACTCTTCTCTGAAGCATTATTTATTCATACTCAAAAAAATTTTATTAATAAACAATTTGAAATAAACAGACTGCCAAATGAATATAACACCTTGATAAATAATTGCGAATTTCTGATCTTTATCTGATATGATGTCAAAGTATCGATGTGAAGAGGTATTAGGAGCGCACGTATGGTGGAAGTCTAACAACATCTCGCATAGATATACACTATTCATATACAAGTTCATCTAGTCAAGACTATTGATGCCACTTCCTCCAAGACGTGCTTTCCTGCTACCTCTCCCCGCTCTCGGACGTTCCCAATGTGTTTTACCCCACTCCGAATCTGAGGATAGTTGTCTGTGTGAAACACCGATTCTCACGTACAAATAAGTTTAGTATATAAGCGTGAATTTTGTAATATATCGTTACTGACGAGCGGATTGTTGCTCGCAAAACAACGTTGACTACAATAATTTAATGATTTGTAAGTTTGTACATAACTTTTTATTAAACGTGTGTATTGAATTGTCATTAGATTCCTGAAGAGGGACATAACCAAAATGTCCGAAACGTTGAGTAAAAGATCAAATTAATAAAAAGGTGTTTGTTATCAAAATTTATTGAGAAAAAATACCTCTTGACTTTGGTAGAAGATTGGCCATAAGCTGCAGACACGTCAAAAATTAGAAGAAAAATCTACCATTTGCTGCTATTAACAATTTAGAATACAGAAAATATCACAAAAAAAGTCTTGTATAGTGGTATAGTGAAAAATGCTTTCCTGTTGAGTTATAAGCCATCCAAAATAGGCAAAAAATGCTGAAATTACCAAGTGTTAAGAAGGCAGCGAAGAATTGTAATGAGGGTTCTACACTTTCTCTAGTAAATACTCTTATTTATTCACTCACAAGAACCTTACATAAATTACATCCAGTAGTGTTACAAATAAACCCGTTTATTAATAAGCTCGGATGTTACTCGTGCGACGCTCGAGCAAGTACTGACTTGACCGGCCGCTGCCGCTGCATGTCATGCCTCCCCCCCCTTTCTTTCTCGGCGGCGCGCGATGCCGCCCTCGCGCGCCTGCACTTTCGACCACGTCGACGTGTACCTCCGTTTCCCTTTAGTTTCTGGAACAGACATCAAAATACAAATACGGCCAGCAAGGACTATAAACTTAGAGAACAAACATTAGTTTAAACAAATAAATTATAAATCGTTATTCTTCAAAAGGCAAGCACCGCACAGACGTCGATGACACCTCACCAGCCCGCATTACCGGTGCTCGCGAAATCACCCGTACGGGCGTTCGACCTCAGAAGGCGTCCGCATTACCAAGAATTTCAGCACCTGTACAGACGTCTTCCTGACGGTCATCCGCATTACCAGGTACGGTCGTCGACATTGTCCCCCCTAGTACATACTCTAACAAGGTCACCACCCTGTACTACTTCGAGGTTTCGTCGAGCCAATTGTACCATTTTGGAGCTCGGGCGTATACATACGTAGATTGGTCCCATTGTCGCTGTAAATCTCCAATGGTTGCCCTCTTCTAGCAATTATCCTTCTTAAAGACATTATTGCTGAGTCCGTGCTTAGCGAGTCCGCTAACTCAACGTGTACGGCTGGTATCGTCAGACATGTAAAAGTACGCCCCACTTCTTTTTACGGCGTCTGCCGATAATCACAGTCATTGGACCAAAGTAGTCCATTTCGCAGAAGGAAAACGGTCGGTGATGATGTGCGAGCCGGGCGCGAGGTAGGTCACCCATTCACGGTTGCTGTTGGAGGGCTCGCCTTACTCTACAAAATTGGCACTTGTTCACGACCGACTTCAAAGTGGCACGCAACTTCGTGATCCAGAGTTTCTCGCGCATCTCGTTGATAACAGTGTTGTTATTGCCATGGTGGACTTAAACATGGTATACTTTAATGATGAGGTTGACGAATGGGTTATCCACGCTTAAAATCATGGGGTTTTTTGTAGAGTCTGATACTCTTGCGGTTTCACTAATACGGCCTTCGGCGCTCAATAGCCCATCTTGATCCAAGTACGGTGTCAACTCACGCACTTTCCTACTCTTAGGAAGGGGTCGATTTTTTTCAGTATCCGAGATTTCGGAAGCGAAAGCATCCTTTTGCAATTGCATTAATCAAAGCTTGTTCGCTCGAGAGATCAGCTTTGTAGACAAGGCCGTTGCAGGAGGTGAGTGTTTCTTGCATATCTCAATAAATTGCAGTACCCTTGTCATGGAGTGCAACAGTGTCAGAAACAAAGAGAATCGACTGGCGTCGGGAAGGTACTCATACGATTTCGGCTGGTGCTATAATTCACGTCGTGAGAATGCTCGGCGTCCTCTCCTTCGTAGTACCCATCACCTGGCGGATCTACAGGCCCGCCCCCGGGATCCCTTAGGTGCAGGAAGCGTGGATCTCTGAACCATCGCGCATTTGAGCTAAGGTCTACCGGAATGTCGATGGTTGCGTTATCTGCAGGGTTATCGGCAGACTTAATCCACCGCCATTCAGCGGCTTCGGTTAATTCTTCGATTTCGCCTAGCCGAAATGCAACGTAGGCTCTGAAATCGCGAGGTTCACCCTGTAACCACTTGAGTACGGCTTGGAAGTCTATGTAAAGTGTTCGACGGGCGAATTTGATGTCCATCTCCTTTTGTATTGATGAAGCTAATCGTCCGGCCATTACAGCCGATTGCAGCTCGAACCGCGGTATCTAGGTCATCTTGGTGGAAGCGACACGTGCTCTGGTGGCAACGAATGCGACCTCAAAATTTCCATCCTGGAATTCGGTCCTTCGGTAAACAACGGCGGTGTACGCTTCCTGGCTTGCATACCTGAAGGCATGGAGTTCGTTTCGGCGGACTGGTATCGGTCGACTCAAAAAACAGCGTGGTATCTCGATACCCTTTGCGTTAATAGTCTACCGATCCTTTCTGGCAGTTCGACACTGGTATGTCGCGAATAACGGACTCGTTGTTGCTTGTCCACTTATGCATCTTAAAACCTCCACGCTCATTGATATCAATTATTCGATTTATGCGGTCTAGTATATCGACCTCTGATTCTACACATTCAAGGTAGTCGTCGATGTAGAAATTCCTCCTAATGGCTCTGACAGCTTGGGGCATATAACCCTTGAATTCATTCGCATTGCAGTTCAGCACGTATATAGCGCTAAAGGGGGAAGAGCGGGCCCCGAAAACTAGGGTACGCAAACAGTAGATATCTGAGGCTCTGTGTCGTTCTCGACCCCTATATAGACACAACCGAGATCCTTGGTCTTGCTCGCTCATTCCAATACGTACGAACATGTCCTGTATGTCATTGGTGAAGGCTATTGGAAGTTGTCTAAAACGAACCAAAACTCCAAAAAGTGACGTAAGTAGATCCGGTCTCGTTACTAACTTGTCGTTTATGCTGACTGCGCGATTTTGCGGCCGCGTCGGACACAATGCGAACTCTTCCCGGTTTGTTTAGGTTTGTCATGCCGAAATGAGGTAGGGTCCATCGTCTGTCGCCTTTGAGATCCTTCGTGTCTATTCTTTTGGCGTATAATATCCGAATAAGTTTCTCCATCTCTCGGTAGTATGTGTCAGCATATGTAGGATCTTTGTCAAACCTCTTCTCTAGGCTGTATAGTCGCTTGCGGACTGCTTCCTCACTAGATGCGAGGGTGATTCGATCAGAAACCCATGGAAGGCTGGTCTCCCATCCACCTTGAATACGTCGCGTAATGTTTTCTAGAAGGTGGCGAGCGCGCTCGTACTTTTCTTGTGTTTCGGGCGTGGGAGATATCCCCACAGCGTTGAATTGGAAACTAGTCTTGACTAATTCTAGTAAATGTTCTTCGATGTCACTCGTGGTGTCGTTTCATGACCCGCGACGTTGTTTCGAGCGTTCCGCCGATTCCGGACGTTCGCAACGCCACGGAAGCGATGGCCGTACGGTAGAGCTTCCCATCTTGTAAGCCATTTCGGCTTCCGTTTCCAAAAATTTCGCGTTGGATACGAGACGCGGTTCGCTATTCGGGACCGCGGATACCGATCGGTAAACAAACAGCATCATAGGCGCCGGGAGTTTAGCCAATACTTCATTGGAAAGCTCTGTGCAGTGTAGGTATCCTACGTCTTGTAACGCTTGCATGGCGGCAACACCATTTTGCACCTTCGTGGCTAGGGCGGTGAGGTCGATTTTTCCTGAGCCCAGCCGAGGCAAAATTTTTATTTCACCCTCAATTTCGTTAATAATTATATTCGAATTTCCGAAGCGCGTCTCGAGAATTTCCTCGCCGGGAACTAGTCGCCGTAATTAACAGGGACGTAACTGCTTCTTTAGCTTTACCGTGTAAACAATCATGCAAACGGATGATGTTCTCCTCATCTGTATACTTGCCCAGCCGCATAGACAAATCGAACGCATGTTTGAACTGCAACCACTCCAGGGCTTCGCCATAGTAATGCGGGAGGCTTTTATTTGTCAGTCTTTTGACAAATGTAATAGGAGGCGTCATCTCTGCAACGCCCTTTTGGTCGTTCGTACACTAGGACCCACCCGCTATGGCAGAATCACATTGGTGTCCTTGGGTTGCGCCGTCGGCCGTATCACCGTATTTAACTGTATACAGCTAATCTCTAATACTGGCATTACCACGCCCTTGGGATGCTCGTAACGCAGACGTTTCGTGCTCCGAGTATTCGGCAGTCCGAGGTTCTACGATCGGCGATCACTCTTCTTCTATCGCTATAAGTTCTTCTTCCGCCCGCAACTCTAAGTGTCTTTTCCGGCTCACCGAGAATGTAGATTGGTGGTGACTTACCTCGCTATGGCCGGTCGGCGACGACGTGTTTTGCTCTGGAAGGATGGGAACTTGCTGAATTGGTGGCGTTGTATTCCCTGGCTCGCTCTACGAATCACTTGTAGACGATGATGGCACCACAACGCGTCCGCGTCAAGCCGTGCCCCGTACGATGCCACCACGTGCGCCGCGCCGCGTACCTGTCGGATGACCTCGTGGCCTTCCCACCATCGTCGATTGGTCACTGAAGACTTCACTCGACCACAATCGTCTATACTTATTAAGTCCGTTTATCAAGCCCCAACGACAATCTCTCAGCACTGCCCTTCTTTATCCACTAAATGTCCTGATTTTCTGCACCAGTTTCTTAGGAAGGCAGCGAAGGACTGTAATGAGGGTTCTACACTTTCACTAGTAAATAGTCTTATTTATTCACTCACAAGAACCTTACTTAAATTACATTCGGTAGTATTGCAAATAAACCCGTTTATTAATAAGCTCGGATGTTGCTCGTGCAACGCTCAAGTGAGTACTGATTCGTCCGGCCGCTGCCGCTGCATGTCATACCCCCCACCCCTCTAGTGGCCATTTGGTAGGTGGGATTAAGGTGTCTTTAAAGAACACTAGATCTGCCACTTGAAGCTGATGTTTGGACTTCAGCCACTTCGAGCGTTGCTGTAGCTGAGAAAGGTATTCCTTCCTCCACCGCTGCCAGAAGTGATTTCTCATCCTCTGCATGAGGTGCCACCTGGAACAGATAGACTGCAGGTCGTTAACCTCAAGACAGGGTTCAGGAGGAGTTACAAGGGGGCCACCAGTCAGGAAGTGACCTGGAGTTATAGTAGAGACATCGGAGGCATCGGAGCTCAGAGCACTAAGGGATCTGGAATTGAGACAGACTTCAATGTATGTTAGAAGGGTTGAACAATGCTCGAATGTCCACTTTGCATCGCCAACTACTCGATATAAATGCCTTTTGAAAGACTTCACGTTCGCCTCCTAAATTCCGCCAAAATTAGGCCACGAGGCGGAATAAACCTCCATTCTACATCATCCTTAGCCACAGTGGATGCAATAAGCTGACTTGACGCAGAAACCTCTGAAAAGAGACCACGAAGCTAAGTCTCACTGTCTTTAAAGGTAGTGCCGTTATCGCTGTATATAATCGTACAAAGACCTCGATGAGCAGTGAATCGGCGAAATGCAGCAAGGAAAGCCGCTGGTGTTAAATCCGAAACCATTTCTAGATGAACAGCCTTGACCACTAGACACACAAATACAGCCACGATGCCCTTAAACGCCTTCTGCCCTCTGCCCGAAGACGCCTTAACCCAGAAGTGGCCAGTAAAATCAACGTCTTAGTGAAGGAAGGGGCGTGCAGCTTTAGTCCTAACTGCCGGCAATTGCCTATCAGCTGCTCTTGCGTGCGAGCGTTGTGACGTACACACTTAAAGCAATTCCGTACCACCTGCCTAATTACATAGCGACCTTGATCCAAAACCCTCTAGCAAGATAGCTCTATACAGCGGTAGCGCCACTGCGCAGTGTACAGATGTGAACTTTCCTAATGAGCAATATAGTAACATGATGTGACTTTGGCAAGATGATCGGATGCTTCTCGGCTTCGGTTAAAAAGGAATTCTGCGGACGATCACGTACTCGTAGCAAATTATCAGCACCAATGAATGGTAGTAACTTGCGCAGCGGATGCTTCAGCGGAAGCTCGTGTTTCGACGACAGCATCTTGAGTTCGTCGGCAAACTCCGCCGTCTGTACTAGCCTAAACAAGACCAGCGAAGCTGATAAGAATCCTTTATGCCTATGAGAATTAGAGGCCGCATTGTGTCGCCAGCGGAGACAATACGCCAACACTTCAACCAAACGATCATAAGACGAAAATTTTAAGAGCCATGCGGACCAATCACAAGGTTCGTGAGTCAGCCAAACCTCAGCACGCTTCCAAGCCTCTAAGACGGTTACGTTTTCCGAAGATTCAGAAGGCCAAGTAGGATTGTCCTGTTGAAGCCATGCTGATCCACGTCACCAGAAAGCAGATTCCTTAAGCTGCGATGGAGTACAACCTCTAGTAGCCAAATCAGAAGAATTGTCTTGCGAAGAAACATGACGCCAAGTAGCTGATGAAAGAAGGGTAATAATTTCACTCACTCGATTTATTACATAAGTTTTCCATCGAGACGGATGCGATCGAAGCCATGCAAGAACAACCTTTGAATCTGACCAACAATGAATCTTCACAGGAGCTCTATCTAATTGTAACAAGATTCTCGAAGCTAGCTTAGCCAACAACGCAGCACCACAAAGTTCAAGTTTCGGTACACTGACAACTTTCAACGGGACTACTTCCAACTTCGCCACGAGCAATCTCGGGCCTTTTCTGAACTTGGAACGACCACGAACAATGCTACTGCAAATGCACGTTCAGAAGCATCACAAAACCCATGCAGATACCAAGCACGCGTCTTGGTTGTGCCATTCCACCCGAGGAATCCTAATGCGCCCAATTTCCATCAGCTACTATCTGTAATCTAACCAAGAACTTTCTAAGGAGCCGAAAATCTGAGCGTCTCAATCTACACCTTGAAGCCATAAACATTGTATAAGCATTTTTGCTCGAATGATAACCAGAGATAGGAAACCTACAGGATCGAATAATTTGGCGACCTCAGATAAAATCGACCTCTTAGTAGTAGCAGGAGCAACTACCGGCAGCTTGACCTGAAAGTGAAAGCAGTCGCCAGTCGGACTCCATCTCAAGCCTAATGTCGCCATGACATCCTTCTCGATGAGCTCCTTGGACTCCTCAGATGCTTCTGGTTCGACGAGAAACACATGGTTACCTGAGCACTTGGCAAGAGACATACCAACCGACTTCAACGCATCAACGAGTTCACGCTGGACTTGCTAAGCCTCTTCCAGCGCGTCACCACCAGCCAAGAAATTGTCAACGTACTTATGCCTACGAAAAAGTGCGGATGCTAAACTATGGCTCGGACTGAACAAATCTGCCAACTTTAGCAAGCAAGCATTTGCGAGAAACGGAGCTGGTACTGTCCCATACGTGATAGTGAGCAAGCGCCAAACCTGGTTAGCTGAACTAGGATCAAAGCATCAGAAGACGAGCTGCCATTTTGTGTCTGCAAGGTCAACGAGCATTTGTCGAAAATTTTTGACAATATCACAAACAAATATATACTCAAAAAAACACCCCCTGACTATTATGGTGACAATGTCCTCCTGAAGCTTGGGTCCTGAATGCAGCGTAGAGTTCAAGGAATTGGCAGCTTCGTCCTTCTGCGAGCAATTGAAGACAACTCGAATCTTTTTGCTTCCATCTTGTTAGAACACCGGATGGTGCGGTAAAACATACCTATTGATGTCCTCTAAGTCTTCTGCCGGTACGAGCTCCATGTGCCCAAGGTCCAGGTACTCCTGCATGAAGGCATAGTATGCAGAAGCAACCTCAGGTTGTTTCTCGAAGCGTCGTTGCAGACGATTCATGCATGCAATCTTCTCGGATCCGACGAACCTAGACTCCTTAATAAAAGGAAGTCGAACCACGACCTTCAGCATTTCGACGATGAGTCTGCTTGAAGTTATCCAAATATTCCTGCTCCTCTGCAGACAGACGCTGTTCATGGGGAATTTCCTCATATTCCCAGAACCGAGTAACGGCTTCTGAGAGCTGATGATCCACAGACAGATGATGTACCTTGGCAGTTGAGCTAGAAGAATCAGATCCTGCATTTCCAACAAGAACCCAACCAAAGACAGACGATAAGGCTACTACAGACAGTAATGAGGTACCTCGCCGAATCTCCGGAAGCATCACAACACCATAAACAGCACAGCTTAATATGCAGTCCACTCTGGCTGGGCGCCCAAAATGAGGATCTACCAGTTGAAGACCTTGTATGTGCGACCAATCAACAAAGGTTATCTCGTCTTGTGGCAGTACACCGGACACTCGCTTCACCACCAAGGCTGAAAATTGAAGATTAAATTTAGTATTGCTTGGAGATTTAAGTTGTAATCTAACTCGACTCCGCGCTACAGCACTGGTCGTTCCATTTAACCCTGACACAGCTGCGTTTACAGGTTTTCTCTTTAGTGCAAGTAGAGCTCGAGCAGTTACCCGGCCACCTTCCTCGGACTGGAGGAATACAATCGTAGTCGCTAGGAGCTGTTTGTTATCGCATTGCTCTGCTACTTCTCTTTCTGCGTCCGAAGCGGTGAAATGGGCAGTTGTGCATCGACCTTCACTGTATTTTGTGCCAGCTTGGAATGATGCTTGCTCCCGCAAATGTACCAGCTGCCTTTCGATGTGCACGCCTCCGTATTATGACGCGAACTCAAGCAATTGATACAGAGTCTGGCCACCACAGCATGCTCTTTCCGCTTGGCTGGTGTAAGTGCAGTAAACTTCTTGCATATGTTGATGTAGTGGCTACCTCGACAAAAAGAACAAATATCAGGTTTGACTTTCGCAGAGTCATGAGTAGTTACATGAACTGAAGCAGCCGCTTTGTTCCTTTTTGAGGTACTCGAACTATCGAATTTGACTTGCGACTTATCCCTACAACTGGAATTCGAAGTACGATCGAAGCCTTCTTTAGATTCGACAATATCCAAGCTCTGGATTCTATCCTCTAAAAAACTCTTAAACTCGTCGAATTTTGGAAAATCATCTGTTGCTGATTTCTTCAACTTCCTTGCCCATTCTAAGCGAAGATTTTGCGGAAGCTTATTTTCAATAAACTGGATGAAAATCATATCCTAATGACCAACGGGTAGTCTTAGCTTCGTGAATACATTGATACTCTCTGTAGTCGTATTCAACAGCTGACTTAAATGCTCACCAGACTCATGAGAAGCAGCTGGGAGCTTAACAAGAGCGTTAATCTATGCCGAAAATCTTAAAAAGAGATTGTCGTATCGAGTACACAATGTCTGCCATGCTGACATAAAGTTTTCAGCACTTATATGATAGCTTTTTAATTTAGCTGCGGCTTTACCTTCAAGCGCATTTGATAAATCCTCGAACTTAATAATGTTAGACATCGAAAAATCATTCAAAACAAGTGACTGAAACTTGCTCTTAAAAGTTTGCCAATCACGTTGAGAGCCACTGAACTTAGGTAGTCTCACTCTTTCAAGCGATGCCTGTGTCGAGGACGTAGCTGCGACTGGCGCAGGAGCACTAGCATGGGAAGCAGTTGGAGCAGGAATCAACGCAGTAATTTTCTCTTGGAGCCAAGATTTAGCGGAGAAATAAGCCGTCAAAGCGTTATCGAAAGACCACATCTTAAAATAGCTACATTCTTTTAATTCGCCACTATAGGCAGATAGCTGGAAATCACGTTCGCGGAATTGACCAATAAGTCTCAAGCACATCCACGCGAGCGCGATAATCCTGTATTGCATAGCAGAGGCAGCTTTCTATTTTGACGTATTGGTCTGAAAATTGACTAGTAACTTAATACCTCGCTTTTGCCTAGTTAAAAGCGTTTCAATAAGTTCCACAGACATTGTATAACAAGATAATGTCTATGCAAGAAAATAATCACATATAATCCTTAGTAGAATTGACTAACCACTTAAGCAGCGAAGGCGCGAGTCAAGATAGTGGCTCGGAAGAGACAGAGAGCGAGAGAAAAGTATGTTCTTGCCTGTGCGACAGCAACCGGCAAGCTATGAGTAAGAGAGAGATGAACAGATCTTCACCAAGTCCGAGCTGAACTATAGTTAGTGAGCGACTGCGGCGAATGGACGTGTGAAGCGGAGAGCCCGATATCGTTCCCCTCCAGCATTGCTGCGGACGGTCGGAGCTGCTCCAGCGGTTGCGAACCTATGCCTTGCGCGACGAATGGATGTGTGAAGGGGAGAGAGCGATAGCGTCTCCCCTCCAAGCACTCCAACACTCTTCTCTCGTCTTCTCTCCACAGCGCAAGCCCTGTTGCTCTCGCGCGATAGTGGTGACGATCTTGGCGATGCCGTCCAAGTCCTACAGCCTCCTAGGCGAGCCGCCCGACGGTCTTTATGCTGTGGCAAGTCTGACGCACAGACAGTTTTCCCGCGATTTCCCACTTTTGGCACCAACGTCGAGCGACTAAAACGCGTTAAACGGTTTTAACCTTCAGCTAAGGTCAACCGCGAATCACCTGCAGCTTCTACCCGAAATCAATGCCGAATTTCCTAGTCACTAGTATCCGGCTCGAAGGACCAGCAATTATGTCGTCGCCACTGCCAAGCATGGCAGAAACGAATCCAGCAAATTTGAGTGGTTTCAGGAAAGGAGTAGATAATGAGCACACGCATTTTTCAGTAAACCAATTGCAGCCTTTATTGCCTAACCATTTATAATACTAAAATACTGACTACTGTTACTAAAATAACTCAAAAACCGTTATAAAAGAAAAGACGCTGGTGTCGGGAGAAACGCGCGAAAGTAAGCAAGTCGTGGGCG
This sequence comes from Torymus aiolomorphi, assembly GCA_036365515.1. NCBI lineage: Eukaryota > Metazoa > Arthropoda > Insecta > Hymenoptera > Torymidae > Torymus > Torymus aiolomorphi. The sequence goes on from CM070875.1 coordinate 153,976,655, forward strand.
GCGAGTCTTCCTCGCTCATTGGCCGTCGGACAATTACTGAAAATAAACACTATTTAGCCGGCACGACAGGCTACCTACACACATACACACATACGGAAGCTCGTGAGACACTTCAATAACGGTCGAAATTTCAACGCGTTCAAGTGCATGGTCTGCTACGACCGATGATATAAACAATAACAGACAGAGGAATAGAGACAGACAAAGTTAGACAGAGATATAGAGATAAGAATGGAAGTAGAGAGATATTTATGCCCGTTTTTTTATGCTCTTTTTTTCTTTTAAAGAGGATGCGAAAAATCTGAAAAAATGAAGGTAATAGTCTAGTAAATGATAAATTATCTCAATTTTTTTCGAAAATTTGCCAGGTAATTTTCAACGCTAAAAAGCTTCCTAAAAATTTTAAATGATTATAACTCCGAAACTAACAGCGGTATATCGCCAATTTTTTCATCGTTGATGTATTTTGTATCTTCTACATGCTCCAATTGTTGTTTGTCAATTATAAGGGGGGCGAGACCTTCAAAATAGCAAAAAACTGCATTTTTAAGGTCATTTTCACGCATAACTCGATACGAATATTCGGAAAATTTTTGAAAAAATTCCTGTACACACAACCCATTGAGATAAAATTTACTAAATTTTTCAGATTTTGCTTAAAGAGGAAGCTTTGTAATGGTGAAAAAAATTTTTGAAATAAAAAATGTTCAAAAACATGTTTTAAGACTTTTGGCGCTAAAATCCGTTCTTTTTGATAAAAAAAATTTTCGTGTGTGTGTGTGTGTGTGTGTGTGTGTGTGTGTGTGTGTGTGTGTGTGTGTGTGTGTGTGTGTGTGTGTGTGTGTGTGTGTGTGTGTGTGTGTGTGTGTGTGTGTGTGTGTGTGTGTGTGTGTGTGTGTGTGTGTGTGTGTGTGTGTGTGTGTGTGTGTGTGTGTGTGTGTGTGTGTGTGTGTGTGTGGGGCCCATTTTAATCTATAATGGGATATATCTCGATGTCGACGACGTTACGCCGCTCTCCCTCGGCGCCTTCTGGCGTGAGTGCTTTCTTCTCCATCTGAAAGAAAAATCAGGGAAAGGAGTTATTAGGCGCGCGCATCTTCGCGTGATCGATCAAGTGCAATTACATTTGCGCCGATGTACGTGTCTTCGCGCGCGTTCTCCGCGGAGAAGCCTCTCGCTGGGCTGTTTCGGTCGCCTTTTTCTTAGAGCCTCTCGGCCGTCTGCGCGGCCTCGCCGGCGGTTAAATGTTTATTAGTTATTAGAGATACAAATAGTTGCTTAAGAGATCGCTCTTTTTAATTTTTTTCCGATAAACTAATTGACAAAAATGTTTTTCCCAACATTTCATTTTGTAGATATTTTTAATGCCTATAAGCTCATATTTTTTATTTTTTGATATCTCTAACACAGTTTTAATAAGAGCTAAAAGGCAAAATTTAGCACATTGTTTATTTATTTTAACAAATTTTCAAAATTTTTAGTTATTTAAATTATTGCTTCCTCATAGAGAATGCTTTGTGACGCTGAAAAATAAAGTTTTCAAGATAACATGTTAAAAAGATGTTTTGAGCCAGTTGGAGTCAAATTATACTATTTTATAAAAATGTGTTTGTGTGTGTGTGTGTGTGTGCGCGCGCACGAGCGTGAGTGCGTGCGTGCGTGCATGCGTGCGGGCGTGCATAGCACCTGTATCGACCGCGCTCGACTTCCAGCCGGTGAACTTCTTCTATGATTGTGATTATCGATTCTGCCGTCGGACTCCTCAAGTTATCGCACGATGATCGCTCTGTGTCCAGATTTCAGACACCTGCCAGCAGTTATGTCCTTTGGTCAGGCCACCGCTGACAAATGTGAGGTCGATCATCGAGCTGGCTTCTCCCCTGACGTACGTTGGTTTTTTCCATAGTTAAGCAGTGTGAGGTCCAGCAAGGAGAACGCTTCTAAGAGTACCTGCCCTCTCTTATCGTCTCCTTACTGCCTCATTCCACTACCCAGGCATTAAAAGCACCAGCAATGGCCACTGGGCTGCAGTTTTTTGCATCGTCGACGAGTCGATCCAGCACCTTCTCAAAGTCCTCCTGGGACATACTCGGCGGCATGTAACTGCTGTAGAATGCATACCGCTTATCTTCACTCTCACGAAGGTACCCCCAGGGTCTGCCATGACCTACTGGAAGGGATGTTTGCCACAGGCCCAGATGGCTGCTGAGCCCGTGGCATCGGTCTTCCAGGTAAATCCGTCCAAGTTCCTATATTGGTCAGCAATAATGACCACGTCCACTATAAAAATCATGATAATGCACAATATAAATAGCTATAATCCGTATAAATTTGACTCCATTCTATCGATTAGTTTTTAATAACAAAATTGAAAAAACAAAATGAGTTTTTTATGTCGCACGATAATTGGAATAAAATTGGCTTAATCGCTTTAAAATTTCTTGTAGAGGTAGATTCCTTTGGCTTCCAGGAATCTAACTGACTTAACTTAACTGACTTTTTGTCAAAGTTGAGTTAGCACCGGAAGTTATATCTTCTAACTACCCTTTTTCATGTAGACTTGGTTCGGAAATCTGAAACGCGTTCAAAGAGCAAATGTCAGCTAAGTGCATAACCACTTAACTGCACCTGTGCTCGAAAAATCCACTTAACTGAATATTTATATTTTTAAAAGCACCGTTTTGAATGTAATACTATGCAGTAAACAGATTATGATATACTTATTTTTACAGCAACAAAGATCAAAGGCAATAGAAGGTAACACAACAGCTTTGATTACCGGGCGTAGGGGTGAGTGTGCATAAATGGTAACCGAATAACGTTCGGTATTCGGTCTACCGAATTCCGTTGACATCACGCACATTCCGTTGGGAGGCGCATGCGCGGGAATGAATATTTAAAAAAGAATTCGTATTTTATGTTTTAAGTATAGAAATAACTATGTTATTTATATTATTTGAAAAATTTTCCTAAACATTTAACTGCACAGTTACCGGAATAACGACTTAACTGCATTATTTTGTTTGCTTATACAAAGAACAAAAACGTATTCTAGCAGCTGATAGTGGTGTTCCAAAGATATTCGATAACTTTGTAAATGTCTAAATTGTTATGATTCATCTCGCGTCTTTCGATCTTACATATGAAGTGTCATGACAGAAACTTTAAAACGGTCATTTCTCGAAAACACGTTCAAGTGGGTTAAGGCGGTCTTACATCTATAGGCCTTTCTGGCCAAAATTACCTAAAAAAATTATAAAAAATATTATTATAATAAAATAATGAAAATATATTGTAAATATAACTTATTTTGAATAAAATGAGCCGAGGCAGAGGTCCTTAAACGGATTTTATCCTCAGATATAGCATTTTCAAGAAAAACAGTTTGTCGTAACCTTTCTCTGAGACCGCATGATGGATCTTCATGGGACAAAGTGCAAATTTTCCTAATTTATGTAGTTAAGTACTTACACATGAAAACCTTAAAATTGCAACTTTTAGGCCCATAACTACATAAATTATTTTGTCCCATGAAAGTCCATCATGCGGTCTCAGAGAAAGGTTACGACAAACTGTTTTTCTTGAAAATGCTATAACTGAGGATAACTTGAGTTCAAGGACCTCTGCCTTGGCTCATTTTATTCAAAATAAGTTATATTAACACTATATTTTCATATAGTCGCATGGTCATAAAAGAATTCGTTTATGAATTTCAGAGATATTTTAGGTTGAAACTGTTTTAGCCTTCTTTTCAAATCGTAATTTTTCGGATACGGCTTTATGTATATGTTACTAGACAATGGAAATAACGCGCGATACGCGCGTGTGTTGTTTACTTGCTTTTTCTAATTTAATAAGTTATTAGGTCTATTATTTAAAAATATTGCAATGAGGTATAATGAAGGTGGGTTAATGAAATTCAAAAAACATGTATTTTTTATGAATAACTAAAGACGGTATTAATTTAAGTAAAATAAAAAATATTCTCGTATGTAATATAATTTGGTGTGTGGTATAGGCAATATATGTTGTAACGCGATCCAATAAGTTGGAAAGCGAAGTTCGCATTCGATCTTCGCGTCGTTTTCGGATTTCAGGTGCTGATCCCCGGGCTAGTCATTTTAGTCTGACATCCGCGGCACCGTGTTGAGCCGCCCTGCCACTTGTACGTGGCCATCTTCTAGGTGTTACGATATAAACGGATCTCATATCGTAACACTTCCTTTGACCTACTAACTTCTTGTTCTGTTACCTGCGTCAAAGTGAGTTTCTGATTGGATGACGTTCACAAGGCATCCGTCCGCCTTGCTCTCACGAGGACCTCTCGTTCTCAGCTTATTCGTCACACGCCCCCACAAGCGTGCGATATAGGGGATAGTTCAGTGAAGCGATTGCGTCCAACAAAATTCCGAAGATTAGAAGGATTAGGGTATGATTGTAGGGCTACTCGACTGAACAATAAAAATTAACAGACCTGTGAAATTATTTCAAGTTTTTATCCCTTTATTATAATCATTTATACAATCCAAAAATGATAACTAAAACTAAACCCTAATTCCTCAAAGGAGTTCGGCAATTCCCGTCTTACGCCTATGTAAACGCGCCTTAAGGTTCGAGAAAACGCGGGAGCGCGGAGAGTCTACTTAACTAATGATTATATCCCGGGATCCGTCTTCTGAAATACACTAAAGCCCCGTTGCAGAAATGATGATACGTTAACCCCCCCTATTGGGGACACCGCAGTAGAGAATCACGAAGTGTGATGATACCCGTTATTACTTATTTGTGTAAGCGTGGATATATAAGAGCCTGTCTCGTGGCGTGAAGTATAAACTAGACTGTCTAAACGTTAACTACTATAAATTAGACCAAGCGCGACCCTAATACTATGTCCCTATGTGAACGCACCTTGATGTCGGAGAGGCGGCGCAGCACCGTTGTAGAGTCGCATATGTCGCGGGTGGCGCGCGGCCTTCTATGTAGAGCTATAGTCGCAGGCAAAAGCAGCAGAACAGCCGTCTCGCTCCCCGCGGCAGCCGAACGACGACGCTGGACACCCGGGTGGCACGAGGAGGGTGTTGTCCGAGGGAACGGAAGGAGGTGGAAAACCGCAAGATATTCGATACCTGGCTGAGCGGATCCCTGCGGCGAAGATATCTCCGATGTCAGTTAAGTGCCTCCTTTTTGATGGTTATTTATTAGTTGAAAATCCCAACAAGAAGGACTGAGTACTCTGTGTGATGTTGTTTTTCCTTTGATTTCTTCTAGTTACAGCAGAGAGGAAATCTGAAGGTGCGGGTCAAGGCCAGAGGACTCCTTCCACCCAGTGTATTGCTTCAGCTGTAGTGTATTTGTATTTATGCGCCTACATATGGGTATGCATAGTGAGGCGTACTGCTGTGTTTATATATATATATATATATATATATATATATATATATATATATATATATATATATATATATATATATATATATATATATATATATATATATAATGTGAGTGTGGATATATGCATCTAGATTCTAATCTACTTGATGCTTCACTGCACTGTGTGTTTAAGACCTGTGTGGCTCCATCGGATCAGGCTGCGTTGCTGTGATGTTCCCATGTGCTCCGCTGTCGTGCTACACTCACCAGTATCTGCGGAGGGGATGATGCTAGGTGTCGATTAAGGAAAGGCGAAGGGTTGACTGACACTCCTTCGAGCTTCGACTCTTGTCGAAGAATCTGAACTCCTATAGGGCGAGGAAAGAGAAGGTACAAGGGGAAGCAGGACAGTTGAGGATGTCACCTGGCCTTCGTCCACCACTACAGGGAGCAAGACCGCAATTCCCTGCTTATTGCAGGGGGGTGAGTCAAAAAAGAAAAGCTGGATATTAATTGTATGGGTACAAGCGGCTAACATCAGTTCACGAGTACCTACGCACTTATGAGTACATGCATGGTATACCTCTCACTGATGGTATATGCATGTAATGACTATTTTTCTATGCGACTTAGAGCTGAGGTTTATTTGACGTACATACAAGGTATTATATTGATAAGCGAGATATCGATATTTATGATGAACTTTATAATAATATAAATAATAAAAAGTAAAAAAATATATAATAATAAAAAGTAAAAGAAAAGTGAAAAAAAAAGGAAAAGGGAAATTTTTGCACTTATGCCGGGTAGATGATCCTAAGTCTTATTTGTTTATTTATTATTCTATTGATTCTAGGGGTACAACTAGAGAAGAGGAAAAGGAAAAGAAAAAAAGGAGACGTAGAGAGGGCTCCGTCACAAGCTCCCCAGCGACCTACTCGAAGGAGCTTCTACTACAAAAAGTGATCTGGTGGAGGTGCTTCTCCTGTCGAATAGCACTACCGAGTTCAATGAATCGCCTTTGGTAGCTGGCACGAGCCCTGGAATGGAACAACTAACAGCCTTATATTCTTTAACCAGCTGACGGATGAGACTAGGAACCAACAACTCTGATCTGAGGACTAGTTAGTTATTCTTGCTTCAAGGACTCGGGATTCCTCAATAAAACCCTTTTTATTGCGGCAAGGGTAACACTCGCGGCCTACACACATACACAAATCTCTACCGCGCGCTAGTTCACAACTTTGTTCGGAGAAGTCTATACCTTAAGGAAACAGTAATATGATACGAAAGGCAACTTACTTTGTGTAAATGGTGAATCACTCTAGTGCTGGTTCTCTACTGTGGTTGCAAATTATTTGATTATTATCGTTGATAGTCCGAGTTCGGTAGGATCTGCGTGCGATTTGTATTTGCGTGTAGTAATGTTCGCCGTATTATAATGCGTTATACTATGGTGGAATTTTTAAAACAAAACTGTTGATCCGGGTTTTTAATAATGTAGAAACATGTGCGAATAAAAAGAAAACTGTAAAAAAAAATAATTTTGGCCACTGCGACTCTTTCAACGTATATATGTAACTGGTTCTCGTAGACTTCGCTTAGTCTAAGCGTGAAGGCTGCTAATTTCTGACTGCCGAGTTGGCGTGGCATCGTCGAGCTGCCCGTCGCCTTGCCCCCTAATTGTCCTCGCTTTCTCTCTTGCACCCACGCACCATATGCCCCTTGACGACAATGTCGCACCGCTGTGCGACGCTTATCGCCGCTAAGGGGTGTCTTATTACTCGGCGCGTGTAGGAATGCGATTTTCGGCTACGAGGGGAGAGTGCTGCGTGGACGCAACTTGTTGCAGCTTTGGGCGATAAGCTCTTAACTAGGATCGCGTATACAAATTTTAAAATTTTACTGCGGGGAAAATATATGTTCCAATGAAAATCATTGTACTCATTATAATTTTAACCAATTAAAGAAAAAAGGTAAAGCCAAAAAGTTGTCACGTAACACTAGGTAAGCGACAGCGAGCGACGCACTAGGTGCTGGTGCTCGAAGACGGCTGGCGACAGCGATTAACGCAACTAGTCCAGTCAAATTACACTTTGACAAAAAGAAAATTGTTAATAGGATGGGGAGAGTTGGAAATGGTAAAGTGGTTATAATAAACATAAAAAAAATAAATTCGTGAGCAGGGGTGGTTCCGGGTGTATTTGGAAGGGAGGGGGGATGAAAAGGGGTGAATTTTGTATTATTGCGATTTCCGGCGAAACTTGACGTCAGAGAGAAAAGTGTATAATAGAAAAGTTTAAGATCATAAAAAATCTACATCTTTTTTATTAATGATTTTTTCACATAACCTCAAAATCTCCGAGTAAAATGCGAAAAACCGCTTTTATCGTTTTTTATTTTTTATTTTCGCAAAAATAATTTTATTTTAATGAAACTTGGTGAAAGTATACCTCTTTGTGTCTGAAATATCCACAAATTTTTTCAGATAAAAAGATTAAGAGGCTTCAGAGATAATCACGTTTTTTTGGCCCGATAAAATATTTTTCAAATGAAATTTGTCCTTCAAAAAATTATCGTAGAGACTTTTTTCAGGCCGCAATTTTTTCGTTTTGAGTTATATTTTCTTGTAAAATAAAAAAAAAATATAGTCCCCATTTAAAAACATGCTCAAAAATTGAAAAAATCATTAAATGAATTTTGCAACAATCTTTTTTTTACTAAATGTTGATAATTTGTTGAAATTTTTAAATAATTTTTAAAAATTAATTACACCATTTAATTCTACGGACAAAAATACAAAAGATTCTTAGTTTCATTATTTGATCAAATACTTCAATCTTTAACAATATTACTGTGAACATGTAAGTCGTATAATGATTTTTCATTTAAATCTCCCACTGTCCGTGTTTAGTCTACCAGATTCCATACAGGGGCCGCTTAGTCATCCTCCTAGTCCCCCTTCTCTCTTTCAGCTATATAGAACAGCTGGCCCTGTCCCAGGGTACCCAAAGAGGGGGTAGGTCTGACTCACAGTGTCTTTTCGGAGCAGGACGCGGGAACACGCATCATTTTAGAAGCCAGCTGGAGACGCTCAAGAAAAGACGCCATTATTCCCAACACTTTTCTTTGACATAAGCATACAAATTCTAATGCAGATTAGAGTACCAGGTATGATGAATAAAATTATTATTTGGATTAAATAACTGAACGCCTCTTGTAGCGTCTTCACAGTCAATATAAGCTTTGTTATTGCGACACTTTATTAATACGATTTTGTTGTTGTTGTTGTTGTGACACTTTATAGACTTCATATATACTTGATATACTGATGTACAGAAATTGTAAACTATTGTATTTAAAGTTGTAACCAAAAAATAACAAAATTGAGCGCGTCATAGTGAAGAAATAATTTTTTAAATTTTAATCAATTGTTAAGAATTTTAAATGATTTTGACGCTGATGTACACTGTAGTAAATTTCTTTACTTGATTATATGTATTACAGATTATCAGTATGGACGATCCTGTTTACATAATTTGCGAAGAAAGTGAAGGAGACTTAAGAACTATCCGAAAGAAAGCTCTTGATAAGCTGATTGATTCGAGTAAAAAAAGAAGAGATCGCAAGGTCAACACATGGGTCTAACTATCCTCAGCGTCTATATATAAACTGTATTCAGACGCATATAATTGCGAAAGTGCGATTAAACAGGCTGCTGCAGAGTACAGCAAAAAATCGGTGGAAGGTAAAAATATCATCAAAAGTGCCATCGATTTTGATTTTAAAACATTGTTCTTTTTTGCGGACGTATTTGTCATGAATCAAAACAAAATATTCGAATGGTTCAAAAAGCTGATACTAGAGATAAAATCGTGTAGGCTCTTAAAGAACGAGATGCGTCTGACGTTTTTAACAAAAATTTGTTAGCGCGTTTGAATCAATGTAAAGCTTTTGTGCAGGTACAAGCTCGCTACCATGTACAGTGCATGTCTACATTTTATGTTCATAGAATGTCTGATCAGGTTGGACGTCCCGCATCTGAAAATACAAAAGACTAAAGACAACATTGCAAAAATTACATGGAAGAAAAGAAAAGTGAAAGTCAGTTTTCCCTAAATGAGATCAAAAAAGAATTCGACGGTGATTTCCGGATTTGCAGACTATTAAATCAAATTTATTAAAGTATTATTTTGACGGTGAACTTGAATTTATACATTTGAAAACAGATCTCATTATTCTTTTTAGACATAAAATCAGTAAGCAAATGTGGAAAGATTGGTATAACAATCAAGAAAAAAATCGTGAACTAGAACGAATAAGAATTGTCAAAATGGCCGGTAATATTATCTTAGAGGACATCCGTAAGACTATTTACGGTAAAAATAATTACGTTCTTCCACAATTTAATAAAAAAAATATCTTTGAAAATATTCCTAAATCGTTAGTCGATTTTCATGCTATTGTTATCAAAACTCACAAAGATAAGAGTAAAAAAATGATTTCCAATGGCAGAAAAGAATAGCTACAATTGCTCATAGTATTATAACATTAGTAAGACCGCGATCATTTTTATCATCGATTTTACTTGGTTTATCGTCGATGATGCAAAAAAAATATGCATCGAAAGGATTAATTGATGCTTTGTCATATTTAGGATTAGGTGCAAGCTACGATGAAACTTTGCGCTTTGAAACAACAATTGTTAATGATCCTAATAATCATTCTTGTAATTCCGAATGTTTTATTCAGTACATTTACGACAACGCCGATCATAACACTTGCACTATCGATGGCAAAAATACCTTTCACGCAATGGGAGGACTTAAAGTTGCAACTCTGTCATCATGTGTAACTTCTAAAAAAAATATCGCTAGAGTAAAAAAAAATTCCATCTTTTGATACGATTGGCAAATTCGGATTTACTGAAATAAAACGATTTGAAAAGAAAAGTGCGAAAGGACTAAAAACAACGTTTATTAAGAATATTTTTAGTGATGATTTCAGAAGACCAACAATGTCTATGGAAGATTTTACTTGGCTCTATTCGAAGTATTCAAATAAAAAATCACAAGGCTATAGTGGATTCATGGAAGATTTTTATGCAAATTGTGATTACTCGACATCGACAATGTTTCCATTACCGTTTGTCAATAATCCACCGAGCGACTACGATATGATTTTTACTGTTTTAGTACAAGCAGCTGAATAAAACAAACAAAACAACAGTGGAGAAATTTGCTTTGTAACATTTGATCAGCCTCTTTATCAAAAGGCTCGGTATATTCTGTCATACGTGGACCCAGAGGAGGATCCACATGATTTGTCAGTGATTCGAGTAAGACTTGGCGGGTTTCGTACGTTAATGTCATTTCTTGCGACAATTGGATTTATAATGAACGGAAGTAGACTGAAAGAAGCTTTCTATATAATATCGCTGAAAATACAGCTGAAAAAGCTTTCGTAGGACATGCCTACTCGAGAGCTATCGGAGCACATTTCCTTGTTCAAGTAGCTTTAGCTACCGTAATATTTGAATCACTTCAATTAACGGAAGAAGAAAAGGGAATGTTTGATGAATTATTGTTAAATGTGGACGCAGAAAATTTCCAAGAAGACATGCAAAAGAAGAATTTACAACAATAAGAGATAGATTTATGAAACAGATTGAATTTCGAAAAAGGGGACCGACTACATAACTTTGGATTCAATACTGGGATATGTTGGCAATAGTGAAAAACTTTATCAAAGCAGAACGTTCAGGCAACTGGGATCTACATTTAAAATGCATAGAACAAATGATTCCATATTTTCATACTAGCGGACATAATAATTATGCGAAATCAGCTCATTTATATCTGCAAGAGATGTTAATGTTGAAAGTCGTAATGGATGAGAGGAAAGTCGTTTTGGTGTAGAGTTTGGTCAGACATGACTCTTGAACAAGTCCTAATGCGATCGATGAAGACTCAGGGTGCACTGACACACGGGCGTGAAATGGCCGAAAGTGTTTTAACTAAATTCGTATTAACTATTGATATTATTATTAACTATGATCATTCTAGTTGAAGTTTGTAACGAGATGGAAAATTTTTCAATGTTTCTTATTCCACGTCTGAACAGCATGTTGATTCCAAAGTATCTAGGATTACTAGAGATGTTACAGATCTTCAAAAAATACTCGAATTCTACAATAGGTATAATCCGTTTCCAGAGACTACAAATATTATGTCAATATTTTCTGGAATTGTTGGCCATAATTCGATTAACTGTCACAGAGCATACGAAGTAGGTATGAAATCTGTTAAATCAATAATAGACCAGGATTTGAAAGTGTTAAATTTACACGAAAAAACAAAGTTTTATCCCTTCAAACTGTTCAATCATCAGTCAAAGTAAATAATGAGACTATTCCAATAAATCCATTATTATTGTTTCAACGTTTATGTATAAATATTAATAGTAAAGGTGACATGAAGAAATATTTAAAATTCGAACTTGCTCCGTTCCCGCTATCACTTTTTACAGAAAACAGCTTCAGGAAAAACGTAAAATCACAACTGTTTGATCACTTTACACGCACTGAAGCTTTACCAAGTACTACAAATGTTGTGTATGTTATTGACGGTGGATTTTTGTTGCACAAGGTGGTTTGGCAAAAAAATGATACGATTGAAACGATCATCGGCCAATATTTAACTTTTGTAAGCAGCCATTATACAAACATTAGTTATATAATATTTGATGGTTATCCAAACCATGACATTGATAATGTAACTACATTGTCAACAAAAACAGCTGAACGGTTAAGGCAAAAAAGTTTTTCAAGTACACCTTTTTTCAGTTTGAACTACACACAAAAATAACATTTTCGTAAGACAAGTTTTTGTCAAATGATAAAAACAAAAATGAATTAATAAAAGAATTATCGAAAGCATTCAGATTTGAAGGATTTAGAACTAAGCAAGCAAAGGAAGACGCAGATTCTTTAATTATTCATACAGCAATAGAAATTGTCAAACAAAATAAAGTTATAAATACAGCAACAGTAGTAGCAGAATATACAAACAAGGTCGTTTTTGTTGGTCAAGACATCGATCTTTTGGTCATAATGAATCAATTACATTTTACAGATGCAGAAATGAACTTTTTAAAGCCGGATTCGGGCAATGTAAGGGATTCTATCTATTCATCAAACAGTTTTATACATGAAGATTATCGTTCTATCATTGGATTTTTACATTGTTTTTCTGGCTGTGATACATCTGCTTTTGCTGGCAAAGGCAAAAAAACAACATTTATTTCGCTTATCGCAACTCCACAGTTAACGGAGTTAGTAAAGCCTTTTTATGAGACTGATACTGATCCAACAATTATTACAAATATACAAAGGTAAACAAGAATTATCTCTGAATGAATTAAGATTTCAACAGTATATGAAATCAACTGCAAAGTCAACATTCAAACTGGACAAATTACCACCAACTTTTGGTGCGGCTACACAACACTCTTATAGAGTTTTCTACCAGCTTCAACCGTCACTTGGAAATGAAACAACACCAACAAAGTGGGGCTCGAAAGAAATTATTGTCATGCCACGTTTTACTGAAGATTTTGTCATACCTGAAGAATTATTAAAAATAATTTCTTGTAGCTGTGAAACCTGATTTATGTACAAAATGTCGTGGTTCAGACAAAATTTGAATGTTGAAAAAATTGCAGAAGATTTCAATGAATCCGAAGATAATTCTGCTGAAACTGAGCAGCTAGGCCTTTGCTTAATCACGGAAAATCAGTTATTCGAAGAATCCTCAGGTTATCCGAGCGATATTGAAGAAGGAGAAAATGAAATTATAAATAGAAGCAATATTGAAGAAAGAGATGATCAAATTACAAATGTCTTAAAAAAACCTCGATTAATGTAGTTTCATTTATTTATTAATTGTTAATGTAAATATAAAATAAAGTTTTTTATCAAGTAATGAAACTAAGGATCTTTTGTATTTTTTTTCCGTAGAATTGAATGGTGTAATTAGTTTTTAAGATTAATTAAAAATTTCAACAAATTATTAACATTTAGTAAAAAAATGATTGTTGCAAAATTCATTTTTTAATTTTTTCAATTTTTGAGCATGTTTTTAAATGGGGACTATATTTTTTTTTTTTTTATTTTACAAAAAAGTATAACTCAAAACATAAAATTGCGGCCTGAAAGAAGTTTCTACGATGATTTTCTGAAGGACAAATTTCATTTGAAAAATACTTTGTCGGGCCAAAAAACATGATTATTTCGCAAGCCTCTTAATCTTTTTATCTGAAAAAATTTGTGGATATTTTAGACATAAAAAGGTATACTTTCACCAAGTTTCGTCAAAATAAAATTATTTTTGTGAAAATCAAAAATAAAAAACGAAAAAAGCGGGTTTTCGCATTTTACTCGGTGATTTTGAGGTTATGTGAAAAAATCATTAATACAAAAGTTGTAGATTTTTTTATGATCTACAACTTTTCTATTGTACACTTTTCTCTCTGACGTCAAGTTTCGCCGGAAATCGCAATAATACAAAATTCACCCCTTTTCATCCCCCCAAATACACCCGGAACCACCCCTGCTGCTCACGCATTATTTTTTTTTACGTTTATTATACGCTACTTTACCATTTCCAACTGTCCCCATCCTGTTAACAATTTTCTTCTTTTTCGCTTCAAAATAAGCTAATTCGACTGGACTAAATTTGTAAGTGCCGGCTTGGCCTTTCTCTCTCTCTCCCTCTCTCTCTCTCTCTAACTCACGGTGTTACGGGCTCCCTTCTCGCGCCTACTGACCACGAAACGCAAAGTGTTCCCCGTTTTCCCCTTCTTAATCAATAAACTTTATTCGGTTTCTTTAATTATTGTGAGTGATTACTTACGCTACCATGTTCTTATCTTTCCTGTATTCTTATAATTATAACTCGCATGCGGCGCGTATTGCACGAGGTGCGCTAGCCTCACCGTCGCATGCGTTATTTTTAACCGGATGATCCACGAGCAGCCGGAGAACTATTTATCCGTTACACCATTAACCTTATATATTACTTCTATAAATTATAAATATTTTTCAGTAGTTAGATGTATAAATTCTAATGTAAATAATGTGCAGTATGTGTTAAAGGTATTTGTATACCTGAAACAACTAATTATAAGTAAGACGCTTGAAAGCATTTTGTATAGCAATATAAGTAAAATAGACTATTAATAATTAAATATGTTATATTCAGTTTGTAAAAGCTTTTTTTTAGAACAGAAATATGTAATTACATAATTAGTAAATAATGTTAAATGAATGACGATGGGCATTCAAGTAGCATGAACGAAAGTATATGACAGGCGTAATAGTTTTTAACATCGAATATATGTCATAACATCAGTTTGATGCAATTTCATGCTCTCTGGGATGAAGTCCTAAAGCATAGTAGATATTTTCTAAGAAAAGCAACACTCTAACCCATAAAATTTTGTGAAATGACATTAACGGTAGTTTGACTATATTCATATTAAATATGCTAAAAAATTACCAAAATGTCTTTTTTTTTACTTTTTTCACTTTTTAAAAAGTCCATAGCTTTTTTCTCTAACTTTCGACCATCAAAAATCAAAGTTTTTCTTAAAGGTAATAGATTGAAAATACTTTTTGGGCTTTACTACAAAAAAATAGGTTTTGTCGAGTACGCCTTTCACATAAAGTGAAGGATTGTTATTCAATTATCAAAGACAAACATTTTTTTAAGGTCGAATCCATCTCAAATCGAACAGCCAGAGCATGCCTACCACACCGATCATTTTGGAATCAAAGCATTGCTGTTCGTCTCGAAAAATGACTCGACACGTATTTTTTCATTTTTCGATTGCACTAAAATGACATCCGGTTGGCAATGTCAACAATATTTTACAAAATCCTAACTTTCAAATTTTATTTTTCAAAGTTATTTTCAAACAGGTGCGTATTTACAAGTTTTTTAAGTTTTTGAGTAAACTATACGCGATCTTACTCAGATTAGCGCCTTCTTTCATATCCTGCATGACATTTTGCATAAAAATAAAATAATGCATAAGTTATGCAGTTTTTACTAAAAAATGCACTTTTTGGAAAAATGCGTTTTTTCAAAAACCGCATGTTTTTTTATGGAAATTTAGATGAAGATAGAGGGTGTTAATACCTATCAAATCGTGTGTGTCGGATATTGTAGTTTTGCCCATAGAATGAGAAAAAAAATAAAATAAAATACAATAAAATTTTAATTTATTACGATGGTAGTCAATAATACTCAATATAAACGAATGTTTGTACATATCTAAGTAATATACATACATACATTCGTACTTACACGCTAAAGCTGTTTTTCATTTTTCTGTATTTTTTATTTTTATGACTACCTTTGTTTTTATTTTGTTTTGTTTTCACTTTCGTTAGTAAATGGTCGGCATTTTTTGCTGTACAACAATGTGTTTTATTATTACATGTTTCTTTAACCCATAAATGAGGTTTTTGAATTCCAGGATACTTTGTATTTTGGGGATTACAACATCTTGTAATCTTGTAAATGTATTATTTTAATTGCATCAGTATATTTTTGAACCTGCTCTACGAAATCATTAGCATTTTGAATAGATTTTTCATGGGACTCTTGAAGATATGTGAAGTAGCATAATGCTTTGTAAGTCCATCCACACCATCTACAACTCCTTTGCCATGCTCAGTAGCCCAGAGAACAACCATTTTATATCATGGTGTTCGTTTTAATTCATATAATTGAAAGCGATTTTTAAAGTGGCTAGCGGCGATGTCTGATACAATGGTAATTTTGTTTATTGAATCACAACAATTTTCTTTTAAGTAAGTTATAATTTTCTCTACTGCTAGCAAAGCATACGCTGAATCATGTTTTCGGTCATGACTTATGACTGCGAAACTTTGTGTCGAATACCCTTGATAAGACACTGCTGTAAAAATAGAAATTTAATCATTAACCCAATGATTTCCTTGAACAGCTTTATTATGAATCACAGCCCAGTTTTCAGCGAAGTCTATTTGATGAACTAAATCATGTGAGTCTTTTTTAGCACTTTCTCTTTCTGCTTTTATTGCTTTGCGTTGTATATTTTTTACATTCATGTGAGTACTAATCTTCATGGTCCAAACCGAAAGTTCATCTTTAAAACCAGAAATTGATAGTGATTTTTAATCTAGTTTCCATTATCCCACAAATCATATGTAATTTCTTCTGTGCCTTCTACAGCTTACAGTTTTAAAACGTTTTAATTCCCTTAATTCCTGGACATATTTTACATTCTTGTAAATAACATAAATCAGATGACTTAGAGCACATTGTTGCATTTATTATTTGTGACCGACTTTCATCCAACTCTGTGACATTACTCCCTCTAAAATTAATTAAGCTCGTAAGAAACAAATCATAATTTGCGCAATAGATACAGAGACAAACTTCTTTGATGGGGTTAAGTAAGACATGTTTTGGTCGCAAACTATAAAATTTCGATTTTCCGATTCTCAATTATGGTTTATCATTTTTGAATACTTTATACATCTCTTTTAAACTTCGAGTAAGAAAACGCTTAACTTTTTTCTCTTTTTTATTGTTAACTTTAATTGTAACAACGTCACATTTATTAGGACTTTCTCTTGAACATTTAAAATCATCATTTATATAATATTCGATAACAATGTTTTCCATGCTTTCATCAATCGGATGACCTGAATATGCATCTGGTTCTGAATAAATTTCTTTTTCTTTAAGGGGGTCGGACACCTTTAGAATAACGAAAAATCAATTTTTTTTATTACATATTTTACTGAAAAAACACTTGTAGAATATGTCCCAATTAGTTTTAAAGCATTATCTATTTCTGTTTTAAGAATATACACAAAACACTGATAAAGCTTTTGATTTGTTTTTTGTTCAAATTACATTTTTCGTCTTGTATACATAATTATATAATCATATATTATTTCTACTAATTTTTTTTTCATTTCACTGTTCTTAATATATTTAAAATTCTCACTCTAAATATCTGTCTGTATATACTTTAAAAGATCCAAAAATAATATTTTAATCATTAATACAAAGATAAAAAATAAATAATATAATTTATGGACGGTATTTTTGACAAAAATAAAAATTTGATTTTAAAACTTATATAGCAGTTAAGTTGGCACCGTAACAACCTGGCTTATCAACGACAGCCTCTTACAGGCTCACAGCTCACTCCTTTATTGTAACAGTGAATCCACATTGCGTGCCGTATGCCGTATGCAGTATGCCGTCAGAAAAATAGTTGTTATCCGAAATCTATAATATTTATAACTCTATGGTTACAATTCCTATAGGGCCTTCACAAAGCTCTGAGAAACAGATATAAAGTACAAGAATAACATGGGTTATATATCTATATATGCGAAGAACAGCAAGGAACAAGACTCTTGTTCCTTGTGTATCTCGCTGTTCCTCGTATATATAGATATATAACCCATGTTATTCTTGTACTTTATATCTGTTCCTCAGAGCTGTGTGAAGGCCCATAGAATTTATAACCATAGAGTTATAAATCCTATAGATTTCAGACAACAACTTTTTTCTGACGGCATACGGCATACGGCATGCAATGTGGATTCACTGTAACAGAGCTGATTTTAACCTATGTAAAAGTCCGCGAGCAATGTAAACATGCACAGCTGTCATTTCATATAAACACTGTGATATCAGCATCAGCACCTTTTATATTGATGTGGGAATCTGTCGATCTTCCCGAGGCAGCAGGTGTAAGAAATGAAAACCCTTACAACGTGTGTATGCTTTTTTTGACGTTTCGGTGAGCAATCTCACCCTCATCAGAAACTTTAATAAAAATATAACAATATAATTTCAGAACTTACACTTCAAGAAACATAAAAAATGATTTGTCAATATTATGATAGTTACCAAAGTTAGTTTTCTCACAATGTAATTTTTGTCGATTTTCTCCCCCACCGCTTGACTGCGGGGAGGAAAATTTCAGCAGTTCCTCTTACATTGGTTTCGGAACTCGTTCTTTTAACCCTTTAATATTTATTCAGTTTATATAGGGCATGCTAGAGAACATATTTCCGAAATCAATGTTTACAAACAATAAGGCTGGGTGTCAGCTGTGTATGCTGTTTTGATTTTATAGGTGTGAGTGTGTGTCGTTATTTTCTTTTACATGTCTGTAATAGATGTGTGTATATATGATTTAGATTTTGTATGTCTTCTTTTTTATTGACCGATTGTTTTTGTAAATGTATATGTAACATCTCTGAAATTAATCTTTTATTTAAGTTTTCCTCTTTATCTAATATATTGTAATTAATAAAGTGAAATTTATGGCCTGTTTCGTTTTCATGTAAAATTGTCGCGGAATCTTCTGATGTTTTGTGTTCATTTATTCTCGTCATTAGTTTTCGTTTTGTTTGTCCTACGTATGTTGCCGGACAATTATTACAATGAATTCGATAAACTACGTTATTTTCAAATTCTTTTTTAGATTTATCTTTACCTTCGGTTATGATATTCTTCATATTGCTATTGATTTTTGGTATGGTTTGAATATTGTATTTTTTAAGTGTGGATGAGGTTTGTTAAAAAAATCGGTTTATATAAGGGAGGGTGATGAAATGTTTGTTTTGGTTTCTATTATTATTCGTGTTGGTGTTGTTATTTAATTTGGCGATACGTTTCCTTATATACTTATTTATAAATTTAGTTTGGTAATTATTTTCTTTCAATAAATTTTTTGCTATGTTTATGTTCTCTTTTTGGAATCTAATATCTGCTAATTTAATCGCTCTATCCGTTACATTATATACCATTGACACCCACCCTTATTGTTTGTAAACATTGATTTCGGAAATACGTTCTCTAGTATTTCCTATATAAACTGAATAAATATTAAAGGCTTAAAAGAACGAGTTCCGAAACCAATGTAAGAGGAACTGTTGAAATTCTCCTCCCCGCAGTCAAGCGGTGGGGGAGAAAATCAACAAAGATTACATTGTGAGAAAACTAGAAAACTAACTTTGGTAACTATCATAATATTGACAAATCATTTTTTATGTTTCTTGAAGTGTAAGTTCTGAAATTATATTGTTATATTTTTATTAAAGTTTCTGATGAGGGTGACATTGCTCACCGAAACGTCAAAAAAAAGCATACACACGTTGTAAGGGTTTTCATTTCTTACACCTACTGCCTCGGGAAGATCGACAGATTCCCACATCAATATAATCACAATAACCGAGGGATAAATTCATACGATAACACACACCGTGTTATTACATCAACATCAGCACCTTTTCTATACAAAGTGTTGTTCTTAATTTTCATTGTTTCCAACGGATTTTGGAGTAAACATTTAGTGTATTATAATATGTAAAAGTATTTTAAATCAGTTTTTAAAAGTGTTTGAATAATACGTGTGACAGTTGAATTAATGTTTTAGAAATAGCTTTTAGTACTTGAACTTTTATTGGAAACTTTATACTTAAAATAACAGGGATTGATACTAAAGAAAAATTAAATCTATATTGACTATTACAAAAAACATTTAGTGTACAGATTTAAATCAACTTGTAAAGGAAGCGAAATATATGCTATTGTGCAGAAAAATATTATGGAACCTTTGCTTCTGCCAGAAAGCTACCCATTATCAGCCATTGCCTGAATCTCACTATGATATAATTGATATTTTATTTTCTGAAGTAAAAACAGTTATGCACTGCAATAAATATGTATCAGTCGTATTTTCTTTATTAAGTAGTAATATTATATGTGAAAAAGAATAATGAAGGACAAGTAAAGAAGTTCACCTTATCAGACATTAAAAGAAGATCAATATAGGAGTGTTGCTGCTATAAACATTTTTTTCAAGCATTTGGCTCTGGAGATACTGGCTTCATTATATGCATGGAGGATTTTGGATTTCTCAACACATTCTTTATTTACCTCAGTATATGTATAAGAATCTAATATATGTGATAAAGATTATTAAAAACATATGGATTTAAAAGCACCAAAGGATCTACATATTAAACCACTTAACAAACTTGACTGACTGACGTGGATATGACTGTTACGCGTGCTCATAGCTTACAAGTCTGATAGATCGTATACTGAGGTACCAGAATATTTCTTCTAAATGTAAAATATTTTGAGCGAAAAACAATATTTTTTTGTATTTCAGCTTTAAAGCTGTTTTCTACATAATGTAAAATTCTGAGCTCTGCCATCGACTCCAGATTCAGGAACTACATATATTTTAATGGGAGAGGTCCTAAAATTTTGGTATTTTATATGTCTATTGACTGAAGAGTTGTATGTATCCAATTTATTTGATTAAATAATTTTTTACTGTCAAAGATTGCTAAAATGTCTGAATTTCACTTAAATTTAAGGTTTTTTAGCAATTTTTGACCGTAAAAAATTATTTAATTAAATAAATTGGATACGTACAACTCTTCAGTCAATAGTCATATAAAATACCAAAATTTTAGGACCTCTCCCATTAAAATATATGCAGTTCCTGAATCTGGAGTCGACGGCAGAGCAAAAATTTTGAAATGGCCATATATTTGGTTAAAATCGATCATAATTTTTTTTGGGGTCTCATTTTATCATAAATTGAATATATTTTTAGGATATTACTTCTAAATATTTCTAATTATGAAAATTAATTTCTTAAGGTCATTTTATGAAGAAAATTGTAAAGGTGTCTGACCCCCTTAACAAGATTTCTCGATTTGATGATCATTTACATTGTTATTTCTGGAAATAAAGATAAAATTTCATGTTTTGTAAATGATGAAGGTAGCAAAGACAGAATTTTTATTTGTTCTGATACCTTTGAATATTTTTGTAGAGCTAATCCGATATTTTGTACCCATTCCGTACAATGACATAGAGCTGTGGTTGATTCATTTGATTCAACAGAATCGTCATAGAGTGTCTTTAACTTAGCATCGAGGGTACTAGAAAATGTTGATATTAGTTTTTTTTTTTGTTTATGTAATTTTCAGTAGATTTTTCACGTATAAGGTTTTTTCTTTTAAGTGGTGACACAGAGCCTAAAAATGATGTACTTATTTCATTATTAAATTCTTCGATGCGTTCTGGAGTATTTGGTAAACAATCTTCGTCTATATCAACTTCAATATCGCCAACTTCATTCTCAGTTGCTACATGGACTACGATATCGGCAAATTTATCGGCAGTGCCATCCACCAATTTTAAAGCAAACTTATAACAATCGTTACATATACTTGTAGACTGTAACAAAAGTAAATTGGGGTAGCGACATTTCAATGGATGAACAAGATCATCCAAATGCTTGAATCGTGTTTTATTCGATAGATACTAGGCTTTCTTCTGTCTCCTAAAGAAATTCGGACATTTAATTCTATCTTTTGAAAAATACTCTGACATAGTGGTTGTTTTAATATAATAGACATATGTAGTAAATTTCAAGACACTGTGCATTGTATTAAAAAATACTACAGTTATATATAGCTAAAACCGTACAGTTTTTGGCAAGTGTTAAGCTCAACGTTCGCCATCTAGCGTACAAATGTATAAGTACATAATAACCTCATACAAGCACGCACATATGATTCTGTATACCGTCTATACTGTATACTGCCTACGCGTGTGAGTGTGTGTGAGCGCGCGCGTGTGTGTATTACTTTACACATACAAATATCCGTTTATTTTGAATTAATAAAATTTTATTGTATTTTATTTTTTTTTTTCTCATTCTATGGTCAAAACTACAATATCGGTCACACACGATTTGGTAGGTATTAACACCTCATATCTTCATCTAAATTTTCATAAAAAGAAAACATGGGATTTTTGAAAAAAATGCATTTTTCCAAAAAGTGCATTTTTTAGTAAAACCTGCATACCTTATACATTTTTTATTTTTATGCAAATGTCATGCAAGACATGAAAGAAGGCGCTAATCTGAGTAAGATCGCCTATAGTTTGTGACGTGACAATCTGACCACTGTGCATGTGCATGTGCAATGGGTGGCTGTTTGGGAATGCGAATGGTTGGACGATCAGGAAATAACTTGGAGGCAGACGATACTCACTTTAACTCAGTTCATTTATTAATCTTCATCTTAACACTACAATAGTTGAAACAAAATATATTCCAAAATACTTTCTCTTAGCGTGTACAATTTAATTTTAATTATGTGTGTGTGTGCGCGTCTAGAATACGAATCGTGTGTAAATGTTCCGAATTGCGTCTTGCGAATACTTGCGCTCTCGACCGCTGCTCACGTGATACTGGTTGAAGGCATAGTTTCGGTAAGGGGAGAAAGTTACAGTACTTAACGCGAGGACGGCGCGACAGTGTGTTTGTGTGTAGAGTAATGTGATGTTTGTGTATAGGTGTAGGAAGAATTCTAGAGTCTTGATTTCGAACATCCCGCCCGCCTTAGCCATCCATGGCTAATAATGTTCATGCATCTTGAGGAAGTAGAATGAGCTTGACGATGGGACGTTCGAGAGTAGTTGATGCAGTTTTAATTGTTGCTACACGAGGTAATCCATCTGCTCCGGGGTGTATCTCAATGATCCTGACAAGCGCCCACTTGCAGGGTG
>CM070875.1:154004702-154122202 GCA_036365515.1 Torymus aiolomorphi
TCGTGGTGTACACATACGCATACATTATGCGTACCACTGCTTCCCGCTAGAACACAATGCGGTGGCCTCAATTGAGTAAATTTAGTGAAGCCAATATTAACAGATTCATGCTCTTTTTTAAATAAACAATAAATTTCACGTAAATTACCAAGTAGTAACCTTTTCTGTACATGTTCTCTTTTACCATTATCCTGCTTAACAGATATACAATCTTATAATCCGGGCATTACACGACTAATATCGTCCCTTTCATAAAAACGTTTAACTGAATCTACACTTTCAACTGGAAATATTTTGCCCCTTTTCTTTTCAGGTTTTGAAAAAATTCCACTTTCAGTTACTAACTTTTTCGCTTCTCGAGCTTCCCACTCAGTACAACCGAACTCTCTGATTAAGTCTCTGCGAGACCAAAAATCAGGAGCAAGCGTGAGTAGCTGAATTTTATCTTCCTTACCCGGTGATTCTAAAAATTTTTTTTTTAATTGGTTGAGAACTGCCACGCCTGCTTATGATATTCATCAGTACATTCAATTTTAGGCTTTTTGGCATTGCATGAAGGTAAATCTAACTCATGTTTATAAAGTTGACGTTGACAGTTGGAACAAATTTTCGCGTTTTCTGGTACGAGGGGATACGCACTCCTAAATATTGAAGGAAAATTCGACAAATTTTTACGCACAGAGTGATTAATTTTATTAAAAGGATTTATGCATTTCAGCTTCAAAGCTGGATCCATTTCAGTAGCGAGAAAATAAATGCAATAAATAAACCAAAAATAAATTATGATTTAATCAGCAAACACACGAAGAACACAAATATAACGGAAACAGCGTTAAAATTCTTAAACAATTTCAAGGATAACAAAGATCGAAAATTCATCAGACTTATATAATTGGATGCAACAAATTACTCTCGGGCAAAAATTTTCTATACGCAAGCCACCTATCGGGTAAAAAGTAAGTGAGAAGCGTTGCGTCTGCTATTTCAAATTGATTGTAATGTTTTTGCTTCCTCAAAGAGGAAGCTTTGTAACGGTGAAAAAAATTTTCGAAAAAAAAGTCTTCAAAAAGATGTTTTATGGTGGTATATGTGTATATTATTTGATTTTGATGATTTTTGATTTCGTGGATGTATGTATGTGTGTGTGTGCGTGTGTGTGTGTGTATATTTCAACTCTTAATATCTCCAAAACTAATCAACCGATTTTCGTCGGGTAAAGCTTATTCGCTTCGTCTTGCGGCAAAAGGAAAGTACCCTGATGGATTTAGGATTTTATTGATTTTCTTTTGTTTTATAACCAAAAAACGATTTTGAATTTTTAGTTTTTTTGATTTTTTCGTATCTTATAGTAATTATTACATAAAATAATATACTTCTCTTAAAAGGTATTCAAATTACCTACATTTTCTTTTTTTAAAATTTAAAATTTAAAATATCTTCACTCTGTCATTTGTTATTAATGAAAACTTTTTTATATTTAAAAAATTAATATCTCAAAAAATAATTTATTTATCGACTTGAAATTTTAACTGTTACTTATTACACTTGTTGGTGGCAATATTGTGTTGCAATTTTAAGTGATTATCTATATGAATATATATTATACATTTATTTTCGAGAACTATCATTTTAATATTTTTATATAATGTAGTAAATTAAAATATCAAAACGTATTAATAGTGCCATTTTTAGCCCCTTCTTTTATCTCTTTTTAATCTCAATTTTTTTTAAACTTGGTGGTCTGTCAAAGCTTTTTTTAAAATAGGTACATAATATACTATTTTGCAAGAAACTGGTATAAGACGCATCGGTTCAAAGTATTATTGAAATTCTTTAGCATTCCTTTTTATGAAAATTGTATTTTCAGAATTTCAATTTTTAATTAGGAAACGATGAATTAGTTTGAGGAAGCTAAGTGCCAAAGAATTGGCAGCGGTTTTTTTTTTGCGAAATAACCTATGAAAATGTCAATCGTGCATATAAGTGAAATTCGAAGTGCAAAAAGATATTCCATAAAGAATTAAAAATGATAAATAAAAATAATAAGGTTACTAGAGAGCGAAATACATCTAGTCCACGCGCTGTACAGCGCGCCGCATACCGCGCACGAAGGAGACGCTGCGTCTGCTCTTTCGCGTTCTGTTTCTCTAAGAAAAACATTCGAGCAAATTTTGCAAAAAATCGTTTCTGACGTAAAAAATGCTCAGCTTTCGATCTAGATGATAAAAAAAAATATTAAAAATATACTTTCCGAGATATAGTATGTTTTATACTTTTTGAGGGTGAAAATGGAAAATTTCGGAAAAACCACTTACACCATTGGAAAGCTGAGGAAAAAATACGTCGGAAACGCTTATCACATAATTTTTTGAAATTCATATTGATATCGTAAACACGACTTGAAAATAGCATGATTTGACGCTCGCGCGCCGCGCTGGGAGAGTTGAGGAGAAACGCCTCATATGTAGACTCGTCCGCATAAGTCCCGATCCGTTTACGTAAGTTGTCCGCATAAGTATCGTTTCCATTAGACCCGTGTCTGCACAAGTCGATGAAAGTCCGCATAAGTACCGTTCCCATTAAGGATGCGTTCGCATAAGTTACCTTTGAGATAAATATATATATATACATATATAGGGATCTCTGGGCTGTAGGTACTAATATACAGGGATGGGCTCCATAAACGGATGGGGGGATAATTATATATAGATATATATATATATATATATATATATATATATATATATATATGATCGTAATCGATATATATGTATATCAGGCGTATATTGAGCACACATACAGTAACCGTATTAAAATGACATTTTCGTGCAAAGCTTTTCATTACTCGATGTATCTACCATAATAACAATATATTTAACACACACACACACATATATATATATATATATATATATATATCATTAGATTATTATTAGACATACATATGAGTGATATCGGTTCGTGTATGTGTGTATATATGCATATATATAAATATTATCTTATATCTTAAAAATGAACAAAATTAAAAAAATTGATTTTGTGGTATGCGACACATACACGTATACGTACACACAAGGACAAACACGCGCGTACACACACACACACACACAAATATATCCGTGGTGCTAAAGAAGAAGGGAACAAATCACTTGGAAAAGTTTTAGAGATATGGCGATTTAAATGATAAAGCTTAAATGCAACTGCTATAGTTGTCCTTTTCCAATTACGTTGTAACTACAGAATAATGAACTTTTTACCAAATAAAAACTTCAAAATATGGTGTATTAAACCTCAAAAAAAAGAAAAATGGCTTTAACTCGATTTTCATAAAGAGTGGATTAATTCCCATCTTCCTTGGCACCACAGATATATTACTTATTATGAAATCCTCTATTTATTAAATATTGAACATGTAGCTGTGGTATAATACAAATAATTCATATTATATTATATCAATAATAAGTAATATATAGTTGTGTGTGTGTGTGTATGCGCGTGTTTGTCCGTGTGTGTATGTATACGTGTATATGTCGCATATCACAAAATCCATTTTTAAAATTTTATTCATTTTTAAGATATATTAAGATAATATTTATATATATGCATATATACACACATACACGAACCGATATAACTCATATGTATGTCTAATAATAATCTAATGATATATATATATATATGTGTGTGTGTGTGTGTGTGTTAAATATATTGTTATTATGGTAGATACATCGAGTAATGAAAAGCTTTGCACCAAAATGTCATTTTAATGCGTTTACTGTATGTGTGCTCAATATACGCCTGATATACATATATATCGATTACGATTATACCGGGGGAAACGGTTTATTAAAATATAGGTTACAACGAATACTTTCGTGCCTCAAACTTTTTTTTTAATGCATTTTTCGAGGCAAGCGCGAATTTCGGCGCTTTTTTTTGGTCGCGGCCCCACTGTGTGACGGTTGTAAGGTAAGGTATTGTATTGGATCGCTTTCTGCCTCGCGCCATGCGATTTGTATCACGGGTTGATCTTCATCAGTTACGGGAACTTGCCTGAACATTTTTGTAATGTCGGTTGTGAAGGCGAAGTAGCGTTTGCACCAGGCTACCAAGACGTCGCCCGGCTGAAAAAAACTCATATGAGACTCACTTGAGAATCATCTGATTCTCAGGTGAGTCTCATGCCAAATTCTCATGTGATTCTCAGGTGATTCTCAGGTGAGTCTCATGTGAGTCTCATGCGATTCTCATGTGGGTCTAATGCGATTCTCATGTGAGTCTCATGCGATTCTCATGTGAGTCTCATGCGATTCTCATGTGAGTCTCATGTAACGTTTTGATTTCAAAATTATTTTTTAAGTATTTATAAATAATACGATTTTTTTTCTTTTTTCAATTAAAATGAAATATAACACTTTAATTGTAATTATAACTACAACAAAACAAGTATGTTTTTTTACATATTATAATTTTATGAATTGGAAAATGAATTTTATAAAAACAAATTTTACAATCCTATTATAAAAAGGAGAATGCGATAGTATCGAATTGAAGCTTAGAGGGGCAACTTCAGAGCGTTGGGTAGATAAAGTGCACTTTCATGGGCTGAAAAATCAAGATGGCAGTGCCCACAGTGCCCTCTGCGCGCGTAGCTCGCTAAGCTTAGAGGACTAGTAATATTAATAATGGCAATAACAATTTAAAAATAAATGTGAAATAAGATTATAAACTTAATTATATTTCACATTTTTAATACATTATCTTTCATTTGTACGGTGATTAACTTTGGTTATCTCATTAATTATTCTAGTTCACTCGTCTCTTATATGCATGATACTATTATACTTACAAATGATATAGCAAGAGTACAACTTCATTCAAGTAGAAGACAGAATGTACATTTGTGCCGTAGGAAATTCCCACACACACACGCACACACACACACACACACACACACACACACACACACACACACACACACACACACACGCACGCACACACGCACGCACGCACGCACGTACACACACACACACACACACACACACACACACAATACTATGTGTACTACACGGAAATACTATTTGTACCGAAATACATATTTTTATACTTATATAAAATAAAAAATTTTAAATTATATATATGGGAGCGTCCAGCAGAAACGGGCCATCGAGGGCGCGCGGTACCTTTTTTCGCGTAAAAGGCGCTCTGTTTAACTCGCTCATAATCGTATGCTGCGTCTTAGAAAAAAAACCAAGCACCTATATCGATAGATTTTTTTCTGCCTTTTCCAATTGCGCCATTGTTTTTATTGCGAAACGCGTTCTTCCGGACGAAAACTCGAGTTGAATATTGAAAGCCATTTTTCTCAAAGTATATCATGTTTTTTTTTTTTTTTTCAAAATAAACTACACCATTGGAAAGTACAACTCTTAAGCTTCAAAACCCTATCTTGGAGAAGTTGGAGAAATAAAGGGTTTAAAAGTAACAACATGAAAAAGACAGCGCCGAGGGTCCGCGCGAGCCCCTCGTGCCCGTGCGTACGGCACGTTTAAGTGCACGCTCTATTCAATTCGCTAATAATCGTGTACCAAGTCTCTGAAATAGAACTAAGGACATATTTCGATAGATTTTTTCCTGCTCTTTCCAATGGTGCTATTATTTTTATTCGGAAATGCTTCCTTCTAGTTGAAAATTCCATTTGAATGTTTAAACTCTATTTTTTCAATAAAATATGTCTTTTCTTCAAAATGAATTATATTCTTCAAAATTACAAGTCTTAAACTATAAAATATTATATTTTTAAGTTGAAACATGAAAAGTTCAAAAATAGTAAGATCAAAAAGACAGCGGCTGCCCGAACTTTTTACGCTATGCTCAAGGGCGGATTAATACACGCGATGTGCTATTTCGCCCTTTCTTTTTTGTAAATATAAGATGTTTTGTAACTTACAATGCCAATGCGTGGACATAATTTTGTGGATCTAGTTATAACAGTTAGTATAATATTACAATGAACTTTGTTCATTTATATAACAAAATTTGAAAAACATAATATATTAAACATAAAAATATCCATGAACGCACTGAAAGAAGTGAAACAGAAATTTAAAATAACCTTATAGATTGTTTAATCTGGCATAACAATATTACCTTTTCCTTTAAATTCTAATTTTTTTACATTTTTTTGATTTTATAAGAATTGTCCTTTTTGCGACATCCGCTTCTTTCTTTGTTTGAGTTTTAAGTACTTTTTCTTTTTTGATCGGTGGATATAATTGAGAATCTTCTGACGCTGAAAATCTTTTAAGTTCTAACTTTTTGGCATCATTTAATAATTTAATACAATGAAACAATTGAGTTCCAGGTATTGTCTTAGCTGAGGCTAGCCTGTTTTGTAGCTTTTCTGTAGCCTTTAAGTAATCGTCTTTTGATGAAAAAAGCACTCAATATTTTTGAAATACTCAGTTGCCCATTTGTATAAATCTTGGGGCGTCAATATATAATTGTCGCATACTTTCCTTAAACTTTCTCGTCTGGCATTGCTTTTGTAGCACGCTTGGTGCTTGCCATCTAGCGGGCACTTCGGGTACTAATCCCGAACAGAAGCATTTCGGAATAATAATAGCACCATTGGAAAGAGCAGGAAAAAATCTATCGATATATGTCCTTAGTTCTTTTTTCAGAGACTTGGTACACGATTATTAGCGAATTGAATAGAGCGTGCACTTAAACGTGCCGTACGCACGAGCGCGAGGGTCTGGCGCGGACCCTCGGCGCTGTCTTTTTCATGTTATTACTTTTAAACCCTTTATTTCTCCAACTTCTCCAAGATAGGGTTTTGAAGCTTAAGAGTTGTACTTTCCAATGGTATAGTTTATTTTGAAAAAAAACATGATATACTTTGAGAAAAATGGCTTTCAATATTCAACTCGAGTTTTCGTCCGGAAGAACGCGTTTCGCAATAAAAACAATGGCACCGTTGGAAAGAGCAGAAAAAAATCTATCGATATAGGTGCTTATTTTTTTTCAAAGACGCAGCATACGATTATGAGCGAGTTAAACAGAGCGCCTTTTACGCGAAAAAAGGCACCGCGCGCGCTCGGTGGCCCGTTTCTGCTGGACGCTCCCATATATATCTTTTGCATCCTTTGAGGATTCTATTCATCAACATACCGATACATCGAGGATTTTTCGGCACTTTGAGGATTATCCTCAAAGTGCCATAGGTACGAAATGGTACTTTTGAGGATCTATATTAGTACCTTCTACCCAGAGAGGGGAGTATTTCTTTAGTCAAGCGCAAAAGAATTTTGAAATAAAAACGTTACATGAGACTCACGTGAGAATCACATGAGACTCACATGAGAATCGCATGAGACTCACCTGAGAATCACAACAGAATTTGGCACGAGACTCACCTGCGAATCACATGATTCTCAAGTGGGTCTCATATGAGTTTTTTCAGCTTGGCGAATATGTCGAGTTGAAGCTTGTCCCCAGCGTGAAGGCAGTCGTTTATTGGAAGCCCGTCGGGCAACTTTACCGAGCCGTTAAAGACCACTCGCAGCTTTGACGTGTCCCCGTGCGTCTTGAAGACGCCGTGGTGTGGTAGAAAGAATACTCGGCCGGTAGGAGGGTCCGGAGGAGCTGGCCTCGTGTGTCCCAGTTGCCGATATTCGTCCATAAACTTGACGTATTTTTCTTTGAATTGTGGAAGTTTTTTGAAGCGTTTCTCGGTGCGTAACAGTGCATTTAAGGCCGCCGAGCGTGAATCGCCGAGTTGAGTCAAATTTGCCTTAAAGGGCATTCGAACTGTGAAGCGCCCGTAATCATCCCGTCAATGAGTCGCTTTGAAGTGTTCTTCACATTCGAGTTCGTCGGTGGTCAGCGGTTTTGGTGGAGTTCGCGAAGATTCCTCTTGGAGCCAAAATCTTTCCAGTAGTTGTGATAGTTCAGTATCGCAGATACACTGCAGACTAGAGACGGTGGGTACAGAGTTGCCTTGATTTATGGGTGCTGCTCCTGTCAGTATCCAGCAAAGCTTAGTTGATTGGGCTATAAGATCTCCGTCGGGGCTACGATGAAGACCTTCTTGAATTATGTGAATGAAGGTGTCAGCTCCAAGTATCATTTCAATACGATCCCTGGAGTGAGGCTGTGGGTCGGCAAGGCAGAGATCGTTCACGAATGCCAGGCTCGACTCTAAGCGGCATAGGGATGGTAAGTTAGCTTTGGCAGGATTAGCGCGCGTACTGTACGTCTTTGCCGACTATCGGATCTTGATGCTATCTCGATGGCCGCTGCGGACTTCGCTGTATAGCTGGGAGTAGCGCCGACGCCGAGAATAGGAACGAAAGTGGACTGGCGGGAAAGGCGCAACCGTTGCACGAGACTTCGCGCGATGAACGATGCCTCGGAGCATGGGTCGATAAGAGCGCGCACTGCCTCCTTACGCTGATTGCATGTGAAGACTTTTTTTTGCAATTTATAAAGTGTCGCGTAAGGGCGTCACCTTCCTTGATTTGCGTATCGATAAGGTCTCCAGTAGTCGACATCGTGAATATTGTGCGAGCGATGATGAGAGTATACGAGCAGTGTTGTTCTCCTTGTTTTGATTTTGGAAGCTAGAGCGAATCGACATACAGTGTCGAGGATCTTCGCGAGTGGCGTTAGTGGGTGACAGAGAGACAACGTTGGAATGTCGCACCTCTGCGAGCAGCGAGCTTGAGCGAGCGCGAATGTAAACAGCGCGTGTTAACATTTGCACACGCGATACGCGCACACACTTGATCGAATTTTGGAATCGTTGAAATTATGTAGTTTTGAATTGAACTTGTTCAAGGCCACGGAACTCTTGCCTTGTCTCGTAAATTGCAGCTATAAGATTTTTCTGGTTTCTACCTTTTCGGCTTAGGTGAGACCGTAAAGTTTGTTGCACTCGCCTGTAATGAATTTGTGAATAAACTGGGAGGAATGCACTCGTTATATCCTTGATCACTTCTTCATTAGCGAAGCTGCTCTCACAGGCCAACCATCCGGCTCGAAGGACCATTGTTTGGGAATGCAAATGGTTGGACGATCAGGAAATAACTTGGAGGTAGACGATACTCACTTTAACTCAGTTCATTTATTAATCTTCATCTTAACACTACAATAGTTGAAACAAAATACATTCCAAAATAACTTCCCTTAGCGTATACAATTTAATTTTAATTATGTGTGTGTGTGTGCGTCTAGAATACGAATCGTGTGTAAATGTTCCGAATTGCGACTTGCGCATACTTGCGCTCTCGACCGCTGCTCACGTGATACTGGTTGTAAGGCATAGTTTCGGTAAGGCGAGAGAGTTACAGTACTTAACGCAAGGACAGCGCGACAGTGTGTTTGTGTGTAGAGTTTATAAATATATATATTCTCTTTGACTATTTATTCCATCGCGTATACAATCGGTAATTAATGTCACGCTCTAAGAGCGTGTTCGCTCTCAAAGTGTCGCGCTATACAAAAAGCGCGCTTCTGCGCTCGCAATGTGAGGTATTCCGCGGGGGTGTGTGTGTTTCTGTATGTTACGCTACGCATGGCGTAGCTTTCCGCGAGAGGCGAGAGGCGAGAGGCTGATCGAATGAGGCCTGAAACACCTCACGTCTGCGATCGCGGTAGAGAGAGAGATCGAGAGATCGAGCGAGGAGCGCGTCGTTTGCCGGCGTGTACAAGGTCTGCACTTACGAGGCTCAGTTGCTCCAGAACGCGCCGGCTGCCTCGGCCTCTCTGTAACGGTATTGCGCTGGTCTCCGATGCCGTCTGCGTGGCAAGGGCGTACGAGCCGGGGCGCTGGTTCCCAGCGCGTCGTAAGTGTGCGGCCCTCAGGTCCTTTCCGGTGGCAGGCGGCTTCACTCAACACGTAGGCCAGCGACGCTACCGGCGACAGGTGACGCACGGGCGGTGAGGGCTCGGTAGCAGCCCTCCTCCTGGGTGTCGGCGTCCTGTCGTGTGCCGACGAACATCAAGCCACTCGTCTCCGACGCTTTCCCTCGCTCTCCGCTACAAGTTGCCGCGAGCGAGGCCGGCTTATCGGTTCGTGGTACCGGCGAGACTGCCCTTCGCGCGCGCTGAATCTTTATCCGTGCTCCAATTTTCCATCGCGTCTCTCTCTCTCTCTCTCTCTCTCTCTCTCTCTCTCTCTCTCTCTCTCTCTCTCTTTCTCTCTCTCTCTCCCTCTCTCTCTCACACGTAAGTAAAAAGTAAAAAGATCTTGTACTGTCGCAACGTACCTTAGGGCGCATTTGTTTTTCAGCTGCTTGCACGCAACTTATTGCAAGTCGTCGCAGTGGCTAAAAATCTTCGCTGCACTACACGACTTGTGATTTTCCTCGCCGTTTTAATTACCGCACCGGCCAAGTGAGGTTAGGAAAGCAACTGAAAGAGCGCGAGCGGCAGTCACGGTGAGAGCCAATAATAGCACGAGGTACGTGATACAATAACCAATCACCGGTTGCCTACTGGACATGAGTACAAAGTGTATCGTGTGCGGTTTACCAGTGCCGCCACGGACACTGAACTCATGTTCAGTATGTCACCTTCCCTGCCACACAGCGTGTGCAGGGAAGAAAAAGAATGCGCCGTGCAACCGGTGTCGTGCGCAGAAAATTCGGCAAAACCAAGCGTGCGCCTCATCCAAGCTAAATGGAAGCATGTTAGGCGCCACGCGAGGAGAGGGAAAGAGGAGTATCCCCTCCACTGCTGGCAAGCAGAAGCGCGAGAGCGCGGGTTCTACACCTCTCGCCGCGCTCTCACCTCCAGCGCCGCGGCACGAGCCGCCCCTTCCACACTCGCCGGCCGATGTGAGTTTCTCACCGGCACAGCAGGCGCGCAGCGTGAACGGGGCTACAGCGGCCCCAAATTCAAATCACGCGGAGGATCACTTTGTGCTAATGGGACTAGCTGAGAATTCTCAACTAGTCAGTGCATTACATAGCGAATCTTCAATCTGTACAGCACTTTTGGACAACCAAAGAAGCAGCAGTGGAGCATCGGGATCTCTTCCTTTTATAAATAATAATGTGTTAATTCCTCAAACTACCCTGGATTTATTTTTCCAGCATTTTAATACTCTCCAGGATCAACTCATCGAGATTAGGTCCTGCATGAGTGGAAATCAAAGGGCTACTAATGACTCTACGGCTCTGGCACCAGCCGCTCAAGAGTTGAATAGGGATCTAGTGGCCCGTATTTCCACTTTGCAGGAACTTGTCATTAAGCAAACTTTCCAGCTGGAGGAAATGCGTGTTGATCGTGAGTTGCTTCTGGATGTGAATCGACTTATGAAGGATCAAATTAGGAAAATGAACGAAGATCTATCTGCCTTAAGGTCGAATGCAGAAGCAATGCTAATGCCATCTCTCCCACAATTTGTATCTCTCCTACCGTAAACACCAATCCTCGGACGCCTCACGGGGCTGGTACTGTGGAATCCAGTGATGAACAGGTTGAGCAGTGCGAGATTATTATTAAAAGTGTTTTAAAAAGTAACATAGAGGTCACAAACGAGCAAATAAATGATGTTGCCTTTGCAGTGCTCAACACGGTTTTTCCGACTTTTGATCGGCAAAATGTTGCTGGCGTTCGCATTCTTAAGCCCCGTGGCCCGTCCGGGGATTGTGTGGATAACACGGAGGGAAGGTTGGGGTCGGGTTCGGAGGTGGAGACCCCTCCGTCCTGTTTGGTTAGACTTTCCCGGCCGGAGCTAGTCAGAGATGTTATGCGAGCCAAGCGTGCGCTCGCAAATAATTATCTCAATTCTGACGATATTAATCCCGTTTTATTAGGTGAATCTTTGTCGATTTGCATGCCCGGTCGCAAAATTTTCATCAATGAGTTGTTGCCCCACGACAAATTTCGAATATTTATAAACTTGAAGCTCATTGCACAGGGGCTGGGTTTCAAGTATGTTTGGCACGCGGGCGGTAAATACTTAGCAAGGCGTAAGGGAGGCGAGCGTGCGCATGTATTTTCATCTGCTGCTGATTTGCAAGCCATTCTAGCGACGAATCGGATCGCCCATAAAAAGCGACGGCCAACAGTTGACAACACCGCAACTGACGCACAGGACAGTCAAGTGGCAGGCCCGACAAGCAAATTGGCAGCTTCATCCTGACTTGATCCGCCCGTGAAAGATAGGGTGGGAGGTAAAAATTCCCTTAAAGTGGGATTTTTGAATATAAATTCAGTCGGAGCCCATATAGACGAGCTCCGTCTCTTTCTGACTGATCATCCCCACTATGACATGTACGGGATTGCTGAGTCATGGTTGGGTCCAATAGTTGATGACAGTCTCATCAAAATTGGGGGATACTCCCTAATTAGGCAGGATCGTAATGTAAATGGTGGTGGAGTGGCACTGTTTGTACGTAATGTTTATAAAATATAAGTTCTGGTTACATCTAACACTCAGGGACCAGGCAAACCTGTTATCCCTGAGTATCTTTTTTGTAAAGTACAACAGGGCAACCCTCCACCAATATTGGTCGGTATTGTATATAGACCCCTCAAGATCCCCATGCAAAAAGACACCGACCTTTGCACGGTTATCCATGACCTGTCGAGTGAGTACAGTCACAAAATTATCATGGGCGACTTTAATGCAGACATGTCATCTGAGTCTGACGATGCCAAAACCATCAGGCGCCTAATTGAAGAGCTGTCTTGAAGTTTGGTCCGCCATGGCCCCACGCATCATACTCCAACATCTCGCACTTGGATTGACTTAATACTGACTGATGAAAACGATACAGTACTAGACTCTAGGAACGAATGGGTGCCCAGTTTTGGCAAACATAGTGTAATAGATGTCACTATGAACATCTACGCTCCTGCATCAATAAAGAAAGCATTTTCATATCGAGATTTTAAGAGTATAGACTCTACCTCATTAGTAGAGTTATTATCTAAATGCGACTGGGTCTCCATGAATTCCATAGAAAGCGATCTGGAAGGTGCTTTATCTAATCTTAATATAAATTTAAATTCTGTTATTAAACAATTGGCACCGCTAAAGCAAGTTTGCCCGCAAAAGAAGTATGCTCCCTGGTTTGGGCCAGAGTTGAAGCAGCTCGTTGACAAACGGAACGCTACGCACAGACGTTACAAACGTTCTGGGCGAGCGGAGTTACTCAGCGAGTTTCTAAGGCTTTGCAATGAGGTCGACTTGCGTTCTTTACAAGCTCGAAATAGCTATCTACAGCAACATCTACGTGAAGCTCTTGATGACAACAAGAACGTCTGAAAAGAAATGCGCAACCTCGGCCTCTTGCCCAAGAGCAAAGAGGAGGAATTCCATGGGTTCACGCCGGGTGAACTTAATCAACACTTCACAGGGATTTCCGCTTCTCCCCTGGAGAATATAGAAGATGCAATGGACATTATTTTAACGGCGAGCGAGGAAGGCTTTACATTCAGTCCCATAAATTTAAATAATGTTGTCCTTGCCATTTCACATTTTTCCTCGCAGGCTAGGGGGGTTGATGGGATTCCGCAGGAGGTTATTGTTAAGGCCCTCCCAATAATTGGCGATTATATTGTTAAAATTTTTAACTCCTCTTTTGCTCAGGGGGTTTTTTCGGGTGGTTGGAAGAGGGCACAGATTATAGCGTTAAAAAAGAAAAGTGCCCCTTCTAATGTAACTGATTTCCGTCCGATTGCACTACTGTGTTTCCTCTTCAAAGTACTCGAAAAGATCGCCCACTCCCAAATCACGGAGTATCTTATTAAAAATAAAATATTAAATCCCCTCCAGACCGGTTTCAGAAAGCACCACAGTACACAAACCGCGTTATTAAAGCTAACTGAAGACATACGTATGGCCATCGACAAAAAAAGGGTGACGCTTTTGCTGCTGTTTGATTTCAGCAAAGCGTTTGACACCATCTCACCCACAAAACTCTTGTCTAAGCTCCGCCAGCTGGGGTTCTCACGGATGACTCTCTCGTGGATCAAATCCTACTTGCAAGGGCGCACGCAGATGGTGACTATCAATCATAATGGAAATTCTGACTGGCTGGAAACTAATCTGGGTGTTCCAGAGGGTTCCGTCCTGGGTCCCCTGCTGTTCAGCTTAAACGTAAATGATTTTCAAAATCTTTTAGATGGTCATAATATCAAACATCTTTTCTACGCGGATGACCTTCAAATATATCTGCACATCACCAAAGATAAATTCATGGAGGGTATGGCTAGACTAGCAGAAGCGGCACGGCTGGTTTCTGACTGGGCGGGGAGCTCCGGCCTGCGTCTCAACCCTGACAAGACTCAAGCTATTTTCTTTGGATCGAGGAAGAATGTTAACGATATAAATTCATGGAGTCTTTCAGGAATTGGGATTCAGGATGGAGTGATTGTCCCATTTAGCGATACAGTCGTGAGTCTCGGAGTAACACTTGATAGTAAACTAACGTGGAAGCCGCAGGTAGATACCATCACGAAAAAGGTAAATAAGTCCCTCTACAGCTTGCGCTTTATTCGTGAATGTACTACCGAGACTCTCCGCAGAAGGCTAGTAGAGTCATTGGTTCAACCTCATCTTGACTATTGTACTGTGGTGTACCTAGACACATCGGACGAACAACGGATTCGCATTCAGCGGTTGAGTTATTCTAGTGTTCGATATATCTTTGGGGTTAGGAGAGATGAACACATCACTCCCTTCAGAAAGCGCCTAAGCTGGCTTAGGACTGATTCTCGTAGGCTGTATTTCACAGCCCTTCTTTTATGTAGAATTACCTGATTACGAGAACCAGAATACTTGGTGTCTTTTTTTAGTGAGCACAAACCTAGACCTTCTTCGAGGGGTATCCCTCCTGAATTGAATATCCCCGTGCTTAGTACTGAGACGGGAGCCAGGGCTTCCCAGGTACAAGGGGTCAAATTTTGGAACTCCTTACCTTCTACCTTGCGCCACTCTCCATCACTGGCATCTTTTAAAAGGGCGGTGTGTCAACACCTCGACCTTGATCCTTAACTTCCCTATGTGGGATAGATGGCATTTGCAATCATTTTGACGAGGTTTTCTATAAACTGTGATAGAAGTGACGATGGCATTTCAACCATCTACATGTTTTTATTTTTTATTAGGCTAGAAATATCTATGGGTCTTATCCCTTTCATCCGACTGGGCCACTCGGTGACCTTAATGTGATATTTTTATACATTCTAGTCATTTGTTATACTATTTTATTTTACTGATACCTATTTGATCAGCGTACTTTGAGAGAATATTTTTATTCACTTATTCACCTTGACCAAAGAAATAATGTAAATAATTTATGTATATATAACTTTTGTAATTCTCGTATATAATATTGTAATTTTTGCCCTCGAGGCGAAATAAAAGGTATTATATATATCTATCTATCTATCTATCTTTCTCTAATGCCTCGTCTATTACTTCCCCCCCTTCGCTTTGCGTCTTACCTGCGTATCGCTCGCGCGCAGCTCCTGCTGCCTCGCTGCTCGCTTCGGATGTCCGTGTTATCTGTGTGTGTGTGTGTGTGTGTGTGTGTGTGTGTGTCTGTTGTGATTGTTCCTTGTGTAGGCGTGTGTATGTTTGGCGTGCTTTATGTGCGCTTGTGTGTGCGGAGTCGCATCTCCGTCACAAAGCTCCCTCCCCTTCAGTTCCGAACGTGTGAAGGGCGTGAGTGCAAGCGTACGCAGGCGGACTTTTGTTATGCACCCTGGCTTGCATTAAGCCTTAATATTCTTAAAGATTAAAAAAGTATATATATTTTTATTTGTAGCTTGTATCTGTGTGTTATGTGAGTTCGTTATTTTATATGTATATTTTGTTAAACTGAAATTTATTTAATTGATTCATTTTATTTTGGGTCTTTTTTTTTGTTTCGTTTTCTTTTTTTTTCTTTAGCTATGTACGCGTACACACATATACGTGCTTTTTTATGCATGCTGACCTCTCTCTCTCTTTGTTCCTTCGTGTTTTTTTTTTTTTGTGTTGTATGACATAAACGGGTTTTGAACGCATCAATGTTTATATAAATCTTTTTATTATATATCACTTGTGTCTTTACATATTTCGATGATTTGGTCGCATTGTAATTCGCGCTTCTTAATTACTTACGCGCGGTACGCTTATCTTATATCTACTATTAAATCTACATACATGTTATAAACTTATTCACTATTTATATGTGTATAATGTTTATGTAAAGTTCACCAATGTTCATTATTATTTTCTTCTTATTTCATTTCTTCTCTCTTCTTTCTTCTTTCATCTGTGAGGACTTGAAGCCGTTTACCTTGTTCTGGTGTGCGCGGTTTCGGAGTACTGTCGCGCTACTGTGTGCGCCGTCTCCGCTGCCTTTCTTGAAATTTATTCCATTCTTGCTTTCGCACGTGCCATTTGTGACGTTGTATCTTCGATGATATCGTCTGCTTCACCCTTTGCAGTGACGTATTGCTGTTGTTGCTGTTTTCTTGGTCTTCCGGGTTTCTTCTTTATCGGTTGCGGCGCTGCAGGGGGTTTATTGGTATCCGTTGTCTTCTTCTTCTGCACTGCGCTGCATCTCTTGAAATCTTTTGCGTGATGTGCGTTTTTAAGTATTTTTCCGTTTTCTGAAATTACATACATATCTTTTCCCGCTTCGCGTACAATTTCGAATGGTCCGTTATATCGTGTATTTAATTTCGCCCTGGTGTCTTTACTGGCGTTCGATAATTCTCGATCAATTTCCGAACCGTATCACGTGTTTTAAATGTTTCTTCGCGTTTACTTTTATTGTAGTGTTTCTCGTACTTTCCCTTGGCTTTTGCGATTTGATTAATCGTATCATCGTATACGTGTTTTAGTTTGTCTATTCTATTTGCCCATTCTCCTTTGCTTTTCACGCTGGGATCAGTGCTAGGATTATTTTGTGTTTTAGATTCTTTTAGTGCGTCATTTTTACTAACGTTTGTATTGTTTTCGTTGTGTTAGTTATTGTCGCGTTTACTTTTATTGTTGCTGCGCGTGTTGTAATTATGTGTTGCGCTGACTTCGTCTTGTGAATCGCACTGCGTGTTACACGTTTCGCGCCTGTTTATTTCTATGCTGCTTTCAGTTTCGCGTTTCCAGCATTTGGGCGCTCGTAATTCTCTGCCAAAAATTAAGAAAGCTGGAATTTTTC
Organism: Torymus aiolomorphi; assembly: GCA_036365515.1. Classification (NCBI taxonomy): domain Eukaryota; kingdom Metazoa; phylum Arthropoda; class Insecta; order Hymenoptera; family Torymidae; genus Torymus; species Torymus aiolomorphi. The sequence continues at coordinate 154,021,874 of CM070875.1, forward strand.
CGTTGTGCTGTGAACGTCTGTGCTGTGTGCGAATTGAAATTGCGCGATGTATTTATCCCATTCTTTGTGTGTTTCGTTTATGTACGCTGTTATTTTTATTTTAATATCTATTTACTCTTTCTACGGGATTACTTTGTGGGTAATATGTTGGTGTGAACTCGTGTTTGGTTGTGCTTTCTTTTAAAAAGTTTTCTAATATGCTGCTTTTAAATTCTTTCGCGTATTCTGACACGACAACTTCTGGTATGCCGTAGATTATGCACAGTTTTTCTAATTCTCTGATAATAAAGTTGGCTTTTCTGTTTTTGCACGGCGCGCAAAATTAAATCTTCGAATATTATTAAGTATTTATATTCCGATTTGCTCGTGGGGAATGGTCCCATTATATCGGCTGAGACGACTTTCCACGGCATATCTATTTCTCGCGCCCTCATTAGTCCTATTTTTCCGCGCTGGTCAATTTTGCATTTTTGGCACGTTTCACACTTTTGCACGTAGTTTGCGATTTCTTTATATATGCCTGGCCAGTAATAAATTTGTGCTGCGCATTTGTATGTTTTATCTATGCCACGATGTCCTGCTGTGGGTTCGTCATGTATTTCTTTCATTACTGTTTCTCGATTTTCGCGCGGTACTACTAGTTTCCACTCGTCTAAGTCCTTCATAATCAGGTTTAGTTTTTCGTCTCTGCGTAATTTGTATATTTTCTCCTTCACGATTTTCCAATCTTTATATCTATGCGGGTGTTTTATTATTTGATAGACGCGTTTTCTGTACCATGAATCTGTCGTTGTTTGTGTTATATCTATCGCGCTTATTATTGGTGCTTTTACTTCGTTCTCATACATTCTCGATAATGCATCGGGGACTACATTGTTCGCACCTTCTCTGTGAATTACTTTAAAATCGTGCGCCATTAATTCGTGAGACCGTCTACCTAATCGACCTACTGGGTTTTTCTTATTAAATAGCCATTGTAACGCGCTGTGATCAGTGATTGCTTTAAAAGTGCTCCCTTCTATGTATGGCCTAAATTTCTCGATTGCTCATTTTATAGCGAGACATTCCTTTTCTGTTGTCTATACACAAGTTCGTTTTTGCGGAGTGCTCTGCTCATGAACGCGATTACCCGCTCAAGTCCGTCTATAACTTGTGTTATAACTGCCCCGAGACCGGTGTCGCATGCATCTGTTTGGATGCAATATTCCGCGTTGGAATTGAGCCTGCGTAATAGTGGCGCTTCACTGATCGCTTTTTTAATTATTTCGAACGCGATTTCTTGTGCTTCTTCCCAAACGAATTTTATATCTTTCTTTGTTAATTTATTTAGTGGGTCCGCGATTGTCGCGTAATCTTTAATAAACCGCCTATACCATGAAGCCATTCCTAAGAATCTGCGCAGCTGTCGCAAAGTTCTTGACTTCGGATAGTTCGTTATCGCCGCCGTTTTGTCCAGATCGATCATTAACCCGTATTCGTTTACTTTAAACCCTAAAAATTTAACCTCATTACAACAAAACTTACTTTTATCTCTGTTTATCGTTAGCCCTGAATCTATGATTTTAACGATTAGTTTCCTGAGCATTTGTGTGTGCTCCTCAAAAGTTTGAGTTGCTAAAACGATATCGTCCAAGTAGTTGTATGCGTAAGGTTCTAGGTCTCCTATTATTTCTTCTAAAAGTCTCTGAAATGACGCGCCTGCGCCGCTTAAACCCATAGGTAATCGCGTAAATTGTCAATGACCTTTTCCAGGTATTGTAAATGCAGTTATTGGGCGCGATTCTGATTTTAAACTTATTTGATGGTAAGCGCTTTTTAAATCGATTGTTGTTATAAATCTTGCGCGCTTTAATTTATTTAGAATAACGTCCATGTATGGTGTTGGGTATACGTCTTTTTCCGATACCACGTTAACTGCTTTTAAACCAATACACATTCTATATGAGTTATTGGGCTTTTTAATCATTACTACTGGGCTATTCCCCGGGCTTCTCAATTTTTCGACTATCCTTGCTTCGCGCAGTTTTTCTAGTCCTCGTGCATAACTTTTTCTAACTTTTCTGACACTGCGTAATACCTTTGTTTTACTGTTCTCGCGCTATTTATTAGTTTTATCTCGTGTTCTATTAAGTCAGTTGTGGGTAAAATTTTGCACGTTGGAACCGCTCTTCGGAGTAGTTCGTCGATTAATTTGTCAATTGTCTCTTGTTAATTGCATGAGAATTTGTTTAGGCTACAGCTGGCGATATCTACTTTATTGCCGTTTGTGCCCTTTGACCATAAATCGAATGCAATTTCTTTTCTGTCCTTTAGATCTGTGAGTGTATAAGAGTCACGATGTGCATCTATTATCATGCCGAAATTTTGTATTAAGTGTAGACCTAGGATACAGTCAGTAGGTATGTCCGGTACCACGAGTATTCGCACCGGTTTACGTATAACTGCGGTTTCCAACGGGGCGCTTAATTCACCTTTAACCGGTACCTCTACGCCGTTCGCAACTACGGTGTGTTTGGTCGCGGCTGGTTGCATTTTTGCGCCTATTTCCTGAGCTATTTCGCATCCTTTCGCTCCTAATATTGTACGCGCGGCGCCCGGAGTGCCGTTAGTTCGACGTATTTGATCCGAAGCTTTAACCAATTTATATTATGATTTATATTTTTCTAACCACGCGGTTATAGCTGTTGCGCGTCTTGTTCTGATGCTTTCTATCATTTCTGCGGTTAACTCTGCCGTTTCGTTTAAATTCGTCGCGAAGTCTGCTTCTTCACTTCTCCCGTCTACTCTACGTCTTAGTCTTGCTAACCTTTCGGCCAGTGAGCCGTATTGGTCAAGTAATAGTATGTCGAATGTCTCGTCGAGTACGTCCTCATTTATTGATACTAAAAATTCGTCTATTCGCGCCTTCATTATTGGGTATTCATTCATTAGAGGCGAGGGGCTTGAGGCTGATCGAATGAGGCCTGAAACACCTTACGTCCGCGATCGCCGTAGAGAGAGATCGAGAGATCGAGCTACGAGCATCAAGCCACTCATCTCCGTCACTTTCCCTCGCTCTCTGCTGCAAGCTGCCGCGGGCGATGCATGCTTATCGGTTCGTGGTACCGGCAAAACTGCCCCTCGCGCGCGCCGAATCTTCTTTCCGTGCTCCAATTTTCCATCGCGTCTCCTCTCTCTCTCTCTCTCTCTCTCTCTCTCTCTCTCTCTCTCTCTCTCTCTCTCTCTCTCTCTCTCTCTCTCTCTCTCTCTCTCTCTCTCTCTCTCTCTCTCTCTCTCTCTCTCTCTCTCTCTCTAATGCCTCGGCTATTACTTCTCCCCCTTCGCTTTGCGTCTTACCTGCGTGTCCCTCGCGCGCAGCTCCTGCTGCCTCGCTGCTCGCTTCGGCTGTCCGTGTTATCTGTGTGTGTATCTGTTGTGAAATTGTTCCTTGTGTAGGCGTGTGTATGTTTGTGTGTGCGGAGTCGCATCTTCGTCACAAAGCCCCCTCCCCTTCAGTTCCGAACGTGTGAAGGGCGTGAGTGCACGCATACGCAGGCGGACTTTTGTCATGCACCCTGGCTTGCATTAAGCCTTAATATTCTTAAAGATTAAAAAAGTATTTATATTTTTATTTGTAGCTTGTATCTGTGTGTGTTATGTGAGTTCGTTATTTTCTATGTATATTTTGTTAAACAGAAATTTATTTAATTGATTCATTTTATTTTAGGTCTTTTTTTGTTTCGTTTTCTTTTTTTTTCTTTAGCTATGTACGCGTACACACATATACGTGCTTTTTGTGCATGCTGACCTCTGTTCCTTCGTGTTTTTTTTTTTTTTTTTTGTGTTGTGTGACATAAAGAGGTTTTGAACGCATCAATGTTTATATAAATCTTTTTATTATATATCACTTGTGTCTTTACATATTTTGATGATTTGATCGCATTGTAATTCGCGCTTCTTAATTACTTACGCGCGGTACCCTTATCTTATTTCTACTATTAAATCTACATACATGTTATAAACTTATTCACTATTTATATGTGTATAATGTTTATGTAAAGTTCACCAATGTTCATTATTATTTTCTTCTTATTTCATTTCTTCTCTCTTCTTTCTTCTTTCTTCTGTGATGACTTGAAGCCCATTTAATATGCTACACAAAATGTTTCAAATTTTTGAGTTAAAATATCATGAAAATGAAGATTTGTGAAAAAATTACAAATTTTCAATTAATTCTAACTTTTGAGCGATTGAATATTTTGCCCTTTTTCCCAATGAACTCAGTCGAATAATATCCAAAATCTACCCCTAAAAAAGATTGTAATGCGACTATGCCAATTTTACTCCGGTAATCGTTGGACATAGAAAATCTTTTTTTCAGTTTTCAATTTTTTACTCAAAAACTAGTCGACAGACTAGATTAAAATTTTTACAAATTATAACTATTCATATTCTGAATTATTATGATCTTTTTCAAAATAGTTGAACATTAAGTTTGGGAGTTACAAGCTTTTTTAAAAAGCACGTTTTTCTTAAAAACAAAAGAACCATCATAGGTAAAATAAATTTTTTTTTTTAAATATAGGATTTGGCTACTCTTCGAACTATTTTAATTTAATAAGTGAATCTATTCAGGGCGAAAGATAATAGATAAGGAAGGTAAATAACTTATCAATCACTTTTTTCTATATCTGTGTTTAAATACGTATTTAAATTTTTAGAAGCTTTTTGACACAATAAATAGCAGTCAAGAATTATGTACAATATTATAATAATTAAAGTGCAGTCTAAAAATTTAAATATATATTTAAACACATATTTAGAAAAAGTGATTGATAAGTTAGTTACCTTCCTTATCTATTATCTTTCGCCCTGAATAGCCGTTAGATTCACTTATTAAATTAACATAAATCGTCGGACGTTTCCTTCAATTAATAAAATAATCTTTGAACTATTATTTCTCCGATTCAAATATCTCAATCCTATTAATAACAATCGCAAAAATCAATTTTTCGAAAATCGAAAATTTCCCATATGACAAAAACGCATCGGCGAATCAAAAAATGAATTTTTTTCCCGAATTATCCCGGACAAAAAAAAAGAAAAAATGATCCACACACGCACACGCACATACACACACATGCACACGAACACCCACTCAGCCACGCACACGCTCACGCAAACGCACACACATACACACACATGCACGCACACAAACTTCTAACCCTTCTAAGTATGTTTCTTCAGCGATTTAACGAGAGTTAACATTTTCTATGATAAATCTTCCTCTAGGAGGAAACAAAAGGCCCGTTATATTAAATTATAGGTACTGAGCTTTCTTTTTCGCTATCAGAAATTGAGTTTGGAGGTCTTGATAATATGTGTAAGAAAAGATGTAATACTTTCCTGTAAGTGCTAATATAACGGCATTGGCTTGTAGTACCAGACGACATACAAGATTTAATGGAAATATTGGGAGATGAGAGCATGCTAAAAGCATACTAAAAGTTTAATTTCAAACTTTTATGCCTTTCCGCAGGTTTCAGCTGCTGTTCTTAGTGATCTTTTTGGACCTTATATTATTGAAAAAGATTTAACGGAGGAACATGTGATGTCTCCAGACGAACAAGAGATAACGAAAGAACAAAAGCAAGGAAATGTAATCAAGCGAAGTCTAAGATATTCTGGATTAGCTGATCAGTTTTTGGCAAAAGTTAGTAAAAGGAAAAAAAAAATTACTAGTAGCATCAATAATATGTATCTAGGCATGAGTTTGGTAGGAAGCGAAAATGAACAGTGGGAAGTTTGGTTACACGAACAATGCATGATATGGACATCTGGCATATTTATAGCAGGTACTTATTTCATTAAATGTCATGATTTTTAGTCAGTAGTAAAATATTTGAAATAAGGTACTATATTAAACACGATAATGTTCTTTTAAAACTGTTATATTAGAACTCAAAACATACATATGCATACATATATTTTTTAAAATGTATCTTCTAATCAAGAAACCTAAAAAACAATAAAAAACGTCAGAAATCTTTAATTCACAATTTTCAGAGTTACAAATCTTTCTCTTTGAGAAACCAAAAATAGTCGACTCAATTCTGTATCAATATCGATAAAGTAAAATGTTAACCATAAGAGTCTAAACTTTATTTTACATGATTTTGTATCTTGAGTCTAATGGCCAATTGTCTACTATAACGAGGTGTGGATACAGCGCTAGCCGGCGCAAGAGTAGGGCCCTGTGTTACCGGCACCTACGGTTAGCACACCAGATAGAGGGCCAGGGAGTAGTGCGTTGGTAGTCTCGCGGTAGAGACGCTCGACTGTCGTCCGGACGGCTCGGGTTCAAGTCCCGATGCCGGCGCGTATTTTTTCGTATTTTCCCCGAATCCACCCCGTTACACTACCAGGAAAGGTTTAAATAAATTGACACCATTTATTTTTAACCGACGTTTCGGACACTTTTTTCGTGTCCCTCTTCAGGTGCTATTACGTCAAGATGTAATAGTACCTGAAGAGGGACACGAAAAAAGTGTCCGAAACGTCGGTTAAAAATAAATGGTGTCCATTTATTTAAACCTTTCCTGGTAGACAATTGGCCATTAGACAAAATTATGATTCACACTCTACCATAAGCGCCTTTACCAACCAAATTTATTTTACATGCAACGGAAGACTGCATCTAATACGCGGATTCAATGTATAACACAGTTAAACGAAAAAATATAACACCAAACTAAAATGTAAATATTGGAAGAGAAGCAAGATCTTTTTCGTAACGCAGACACGATTCTGCATTTTTCGTACCTGAAAAGCGGGACTAAAGTATACAATTTCCGACTAGCAAGCGCAAAAGTACAGTAAAAGTCACTTTTGCGTACGCAACGGCATTTTTACATTCGCTACGGCAGCGCCTGCTGCGGTATTACATCAAAGGTTTTTTTCTAACACATGTATGATTTTTGCAGCTTTTTTCGCCTAAAAAACGAGCCGAAAGTGCTGTTTTCTGACTGGCTGGCAAAAAAGTTACTCTTTTGCCCAGCGTGCGGAATAATCCATTTTTTTACCCGCTGCTCTAAAACTGCGTAAAATCAAAGGAATTACTTGTATCACAAAAAATATGGTGTGCACTAAGGGTGGAAAGTGGGCTTTTTTAGACCGAGTGTCGAGTTTGTAGTACGAGTCGAAGGAAGTGCGTTTTGAAAGCCGAAGACGATTAACACAGCATCCTTTGATGACCAACAAAGATTTTCTTCTATTATGTCTAATGTTCTTGTAGTGTAATGCCGGCATATTATCGCTGTTTGGGTTTTATTTCTATTGTGAATATAAGTATGTGGTATTGTATATCTCTCTTCTAAATTACTGAAATATTTTTAATTTATATCTTCTTGTAGTTTTTCATATTAATATTTACAAGATTACTTATTCAAACAATTTTTGATTTTGGTTTCATGATTTGCTATTTCTGAATTTCATAAGTACGTGATAAGTTTTTTTATTTTAATCTGAAGTCTTATCAACACTTCCTCATTACTGCAATTGATAACTACTTCACTGTTCTTCTTTTCTGATTAGATTGTTCGTCTTGATCGTCTTGTTTTCTGTTAAATAATGTGATTGATGATATGTTGATTGATTTTCTCTATTGATTTTTCCTGTTTGATTTTTCTAATTAGAATTCGAGGTGTGCGTTTCGATTTTTTCAATTTACCTAATATGACTGCAGCATAAGTTTCTTTTCTATTATTTACACCACAGCCTCATTTTTCCTTTTTCACCATATCGTTCGACAATGAATTCTTGCCTTTAAGCTTAGCTTTTAATTCTTTTAACAAAGAGTTTTCTACTCTATAATTTTCAGACTCCACACTTACATCGAGCACTGCTAAATTAAGAGGGCAAATCATAGTTAAATGCTGAAAAAATAAGATTTGCCTCAATCAGTCGAGTATTTTCTTTATGCATACATTGATAAGCGTAGGCTAAAACCGCTGCACTTTACGCACGACGTGTCAAAATACTAGATTTCGATACTAGTGCGTGAAAGTGATTTTATCCTCGTGGGGACGTTTGCGCCCGAGTGACACGAGGGTGAAAAGGTCACACAAGGCTACAATCACCTTCTCGCTCGTGTATCGAACAGTATTTTTTGACACAATATCTAGAATGCTTGACTTAGCGTATGCTTTTTTATTCAAGCGTGTGCGAAATTGGGCTTTGCGTACGGAATGTTAAAAAATAATGTTCGATACAGGTGATAAAAATGATTCTTGCACGAGTGTGAGTTTGTCGCCCGAGCAAAGTGAAACCAGGTAATCATTTTTATTGCACTAGTATCGAAAAGTATTATTAAGTTCTAAAATACCCCTCTATCTTGATTTGCAACTTTGTAAAAGCCAATAAATTTTAACACTATTTTTGCATATTAACTCAGTTCTCACAGATTTTCTTTGGAACCGGTTGACTAATGAGTTGAAATTTCTTGAAATATCTTCTAATATTTGTTATTTTATTTCATCGTTTTCGGGTGCTATTATTTCCGCAATACACATACTTGCTTCCTTTGTCAAGATGTGTTCAGCTGCTTTTAAGGTTAGTTTTCACTGATCGAGACAGATTACTCGTATTTCACTTAATTGGGTTCTTCTTTTTGCTTTCTCAAAGAGAAAGCTTGGTAACGGTGAAATTTTTCGACCACGAGATTTCGATGATTTTCGATATTTCTGAGCTCCTGAGTCAAGATATGCATTTTCTAGAAAATGTCTGTGTGTATGTATTGTAACGGGGTGCAGTTAGAGAGAGGGTATTAATTCCCCTCAGGGGTTCGCGGTGTAATATACGGGCGTACTATACGCCCGGGCAACTCACCGTTATAGAATTACCTGTAGGCCGGCATGAGCGCCTCGGCACAGGTTCCGAGCATGCGAGCCCGGCTTTTATTGTAGAAAGCTTAGGCCGCTTTCTACCAGAGCCGGCACTGCGCTCTGCCGCTGCTGCCAACTGCTGCCCGCGAACTACCAGCTGCTCGCTACGACCTAATTTTACCTGCGCAGCCGGTCTTTCCCGTACAACGCCGCTCGGGATAACCTCTCAGCGGCTGAAGCTATACTTACTCCCGCTACCGATGCTCCTCTAGGAGGCAATGCCTGCGACTAGCTGCAGCGCTGAAAAAAATGGTAGAGCGCGGTATTCAGAGAGCATGAATAGGTTAAGATCCGCTAAAAAAATACTCGTGACTCGACTATTAAGATAAAACAAAAGGGGGTTTATTTAGATTAAGTCTATCGCGCTAAGGGGCGCGACATTCAAACAACTAATTAACAAACACGCGCAGGCCGAGACTTCGTCGCGAGGGCGACCGGTGCCACCGACCTAACCTCCTTCGAAGAAGATAGGGTTTGCGCATGTGTGGCCGCTACGTAAGCGGCGGCCAATGTTGTGGCGGGGCCGCTCCCCCGCTAACTCGCTACAAACACGCTATTACTAAGCAAGCGTCTCTCTCTCTCTCTCTCTCTCTCTCTCTCTCTCTCTCTCTCTCTCTCTCTCTCTCTCTCTCTCTCTCTCTCTCTCTCTCTCTCTCTCTCTCTCTCTCTCTCTCTCTCTCTCTCTCTCTCTCTCTCTCTCTCTCTCTCTCTCTCTCTCTCTCTCTCTCTCTCTCTCTCTCTCTCTCTCTCTCTCTCTCTCTCTCTCTCTCTCTCTCGGGGGCAGACGGGGTTCCCCAAAAGGTCATCGTGAAGGCTCTTCCGGTTATAGGCGAGTACTTGGTTGAAATCTTTAACACCTCTTTTGCACAGGAAGTCTTTCCGGGCTCTTGGAAGCGGGCGCAGATAATTGCGCTGGAGAAAAATGCAACCTCGTCTACACCATCGGACTTCCGTCCAATTGCGCTACTCTGCTTCCTTTCCAAGGTGCTTGAAAAGATTTCCCATGACCAAATCACGGAGTATCTCAAAGACAATAGTATACTTGATCCTCTCCAGGCCGGATTCCGTAAGCACCATAGCACTCAGACAGCACTTCTCAAGCTGACCGATGACATTCGTATGGGCATTGATAACAGGAAACTGACGCTACTGCTACTGTTTGACTTCAATAAAGCCTCCGACACGGTTTCACCGACAAAACTCCTGCGCAAACTCCAACAGCTCGGATTCTCCAAGTCGGCTCTCCTGTAGACTAAATCATACTTACAAGGTCGCACCCAGATGGTAATTTCCAACAAAAGTGGAAATTCTGACTGGCAAGAAACTAATCTGGGAGTTCAACAGGGTTCCGTCCTGGGTCCTCTGCTGTTTTGTCTATACGTAAACGACCTACATGACATACGTGACGGACGGACGATAAAAGACATATTCTATGCAGCCGATCTCCAAATTTACCTGCATATCACTAAGGATGAAATTTTGGAGGGCACGGCTCGGCTATCTCATACGGCACGAATGGTGGCTGAATGGGCTGAGAGCTCTGGACTGCATCTCAATCCTAGCAAAACCAAAGCAATTCTATTTGGATCTAGAGCTGGTGTGAATACGGTAAATTCACTGGGATTGCAGGGTATTGGCTTGTGCTCTGGAGAGCTTGTCCCATTCAGTAGCGAGGTCGTGAGTCTCGGTGTTACCTTTGACAGCAAACTAACATGGAAACCGCATATGGAAAAACTTGCAAAAAAAGTCAATAAAGCCCCATATAGCTTGCGGTTTATTAGGGCACGTACCACCGAGACCCTTCGCAGGAGACTAGTTGAGTCATTAGTGCAACCGCATTTGGACTACTGTACGGTGGTCTATATGGATGCAACCAAAGAACAGCGCGAGAAAGTGCAACGATTAAACAATGCAAGTGTGAGATATATAACTGAGGCTCGGAAGGATGAGCACATAACGCCCGACAGGAGACGCCTGGGTTGGCTCAGAACGGACTCACGCAGATATTATTTCACAGCAGTATTAATGTACAAAATTCTACGGCTGCGTGAGTCAAGTTATTTGGCTGCTTTCTTTACGGAGCACAAGCCCAGGCCTACCAGTCGCGGTGTGCAGCCAGAGCTCAGAACCCCCGCCTTGAACTATAAAACGAGCGACAGGGCGTTTCAGGCGCAGGGTGTCAAACTCTGGAACTCTCTCCCTCCCTGTCTCCGCTACCTACCATCGTTATTGTCATTCCAGAGGGCGGTGCACCAGCACCTATTTGATCTTGATGCCTAGCCTTTCCAGGAAGGCTGGAAGCTACCAGCACGGGGATCTACATATAGATTAATACTTTAACTTTGCGGACTAAGTTCGATCTGCGTTATTTGACTAAGCAGCTGTGATTTTTTACACTAACTATTACTGTGATATTATTATAATAGGTATTTCAAATGTGATATCTTATAAAATGTTTCTTAAACTGTGATTCTTCTAAAAATTATATTTTTAACTGTGATATCCATTTTAGAGTTCTACAAAATGTATTTTAACTGTGATATCCATTCTAGAGTATAGTATAACAAGCTGTGATATTTACATATTTTTACTCTTTTTTCTAAAACTAAGTTCCCTGCGTAAATAAGTATTTAATATTGTATTCTGATTTAATCTTTTTTGTTATATTCCATTTTCTTGTAAATTTAGACGCATTATTTTATTGTATTTTTTATTTTATTTTTATTTTTATGCTTAAGTTGTATTTTTTTTTTAGCTTATGCATTGCATAAATTTTTGTATAAATTGTTTTCCCGCGAAGGCAAATAATAAAATATCTATCTATCTATCTATCTCTCTCTCTCACACGCTCTCTTGTGGTTGGTGGAGGCGCTGTGGCGGTCACGGTTGCAGCGGTGGAGGCGCGGCACACTCACTCAGTCCGCAAGATGCGCGACGGTGACGGACGACTCCTTTCGCATGTCACGGCGGTCAACAACATGGCAGCGGCATCGCATCGGTAGCAGCACGGCAGCTTCGTCTTCTTCTCCATCTGCCTCATTGGCGCGCCGCGTGGTGAGCTATCACTCACGATACGTGCAAGACCGCGAGATTCGAATCTCGCAACGCAGTATACGTGATTCTCATAACTTATATCGGCGTTACATCGAGGAAGGAAAAGGCGCTGAAATAAGGAGGCAGAACAGCGAAGTATTTCAACCTGTCTTCTTTCCCCTTTTACGGCGATACTGGCTTTTTCCATTTAGGCGGGTGTTTGGCCCGCTCTGGACACCGGTGCGAGTCTTTCGTGCTGTATTTCCCACAGATCGGACAGTACCGCACCGTCGCCCTCGGAGGCTTCCCCCGCTCTTCCTTCGGAGTTTCTGCATCTACTTCGTGCAGTCTAAGCTGTGTGCCTGGTGGCTCTGGTTGTCTGTCGTAAAGTGACAAGGCCGGGCTCATCCCGGTAGAGCTCTGCACAGCCGTATTCGCGGCGACGAGAAGTTCTGGGAGCTTCTCTTCCCATGTGGTGTGCGGCTCCTTAAGGTAAGGAGCAACCATCGACTTTAACGTCTGATGGGCGCGCTCTACCTGGGTAGCCTAAGTGTGGTAGGGTGGAATGTTGGCGTGATGCACACCACGCTCCCTCAGGAAGTGTGCCACGACATGGTTCGAAAACGCTGTATCGTGGTTCGATACGAAGACTTCCGGGGAACCCAACCGGAGGAATATCTTCCGATTGATTTCCCCTACCACTGCCTTTGTCTTGACCTTGCGTATCGGCGAGGCTTCTACCCACCTGGTGCACAGATCTTGGAGTACCAAAATGTACTCGTAGCCTTTGAGGCAGCGGTCCAATTATATCTCCAGCCACAATCTGCCATGGTCTTTCGACATCTCGTCGTCCCATGAGGTTGGCTGGAGGTCTCTGTTCAGCTTTAGCCTTCAGCCTCTCTCGCGGAAGGCCGCGGCGTTTGGTTCAGTGGCAGATACTGCTATGGAATCGGTTGTCAAGCTTGCAACCTTAAGCTGGACATAGGCTTCTGCATCCTTGCAGAATAACCTTTCCGTATCAGGGTCAAGTACGGTCCGAAACGCTCGTACGAAGTTGACCTCTAAATATCAGTCTGCGTCCAGCTGGGGCATGATGGCCACATGTATGGCCCGAGAAAGTCTTGCCACCGTGATCGGTAGGATGGTGTGGCCTAACAAAGGGCTGCAGCTTCCATTCGGTAGCCTTTCCCCTTGCTTCTCGGACGCCACGAATTTGCACCCGAGCGCTGTTACCAGTTGGAGGCAACTGTACCCATGACCGTCGTAGATGCTCCTGAGTCCAACAGCGCGCGGAATTCGAACTCGCCGACCCCGATTCGCAGCCACCATCGTGTCTCTGCGTCGAGGAGTTGCTTGGTCGAGGCCTCTCCTCGACTACTAGCCGGCGAGTGCTCAGTGGAATCTTGCGCGGCCTGTCCACTATTACACGTAGCTGCGGTACTCCTTTTGTTATTCGGGGAAGGGTTGGAGTCATACCACCTACTCGTTCCTCTTCTCCGTTCTCCGAGCAGTTCGGGCAGAATCGGGCGATGTATCCAGAGAGGCCACACGAGTAGCAGCTCAGAGGTGGCCTCTGCTCTTTCAGAGAGCTGCCTCCGGAACTAGCGGGAGGCAGAGGGCTATCCTGCGCCTGCCCGCTTTTCATCTGGTCCGGAGGCTTCCCGTGTCCGCCCGACCTGGTGGTCGGTGGCCGCGCCCTCTACGTGGCCCGGACGGGGACGTTCGACCAGAGCCCTCTACTCTGCATATCCTCCAAGTTCTCCTGCTTGGGGCCTCGCTCGTCTGCCACCGCTGCCACTTTGCCCTCCTTGTGCCCTTTCGACTTGGGCGATGTATCGCTTAAGGGCGGCGGCTTGTATGATATTTCTGGCAACAAGGTGGCTCCTGGCGGTGGCGGCGATAGATAGGATTTGGAGTACTCCAAGGTTTGCTCAGCATCTACCGCCAGATCGAGCAGCTCCTCGACGGTGCGGAAGTCCGATCTCCGAACCATCGCTTGCAACCGTGGCTTGAGGTTGCGGTGGAGCTGATCCAGCTGTTGTTCGAGGCTGGGGGCGGGCGATATCTTCCTTATGATTGCGATGAGGCAAGGGATGTAGTCCCTCACGGCCTCATCCGCCCCTTGCATGCGGCTGTTGGCTTTGGCCACTAGCCGCTGTTGGTATCTTCTGCTCGTGCCGTACCAAGTTTATCTTTGGCAGGTATTTAAAGCTTTTTTTGAAGTTGTGCAAGTTCAATTATATAGTTGATCAGATAATATTAAGTCGGTTAAAAAACAAAAAAAAAAAAATATCGAAAAATCGAAATTTTTTTTTCTCCGACGGGTTTGGATATCGCTCGGAAATAGGCCCATTTTCTGAAAGGTCTTAAAATTTTCTATCTGCCCATATTTTTTTCGGCCTGATCGTATATTATTAAGTCTATTAAAAAAAAATAAAGAAAACTATCGAAAAATCAAAAATAATTTTTTTTGTCTAACGGGCCGAAAGTACCACTTTCGCTCCCGGCGCCCAATCGCGAAGGTTGTATTTTCGGCCTCGCTAGGCAAAAAAATAGTATACGCTCCACGGGAGTAAAATTGATCAGCCCCCAGCTCGTGTTGTGAGGTTCAATGACATAGATAATGATTTAGGTGGGGCGCAGCCTACTCCGACGAGTTCGAACGCAAAGGAGAGGTATCAAGAAAACATATTGATGTAGAAGTATAGCTTAGAAGCGCGTTGCTCTTAAATGGCTATAAGACGTGACTATATATAGCTACGGTATATGTTTTTCTGATATCCGCTCAACCAAATTCTGCCTTTATCATACTAGGCAGGAGATAAAAATTCAAAATTACTTATCATCACACTATATTCTTTAGGAAGTTTATTTATTTCAAATTGTTTATTCATAAGTTCTTTTGTGTGTGTATGTATAATGCTTCGGAAAATAGTCTTATATCTTTATTAATTTCTTGGTCTAATATATTAACGTTATCAAAGTTTATGGTATGGTTTTCATCTATCCTGTGTATGTGTAAAGATGAATTTTTATCTTCTTCGATGTATTTTTTATGGTGTTCCTTGACTCTTACGACAAGACGTCTACAAGTTTGACCAACGTAAGACGAATTACAATTGCTACAATTTATTTTATAAACCACGTTAGATTTCTCTAATTTCACATTTTTGTCTTTGCCTAATACTATAATATTATTCATCATATTCTGTGTGCTGAATATTTGTATTTAATCTTTTAAAGAAATTTTTTGCAAAGCCTTCAATTTCTTTCACATATGGTAAACAAATAAAGTTTTTATTTTCGTTATTTGAGTTTTGTTGTGTATTTGTGCAATTTCTAATTTTTTTCAGTCGTTTTTTTATATAAAATTCAATAAAATCTATTGGATAGTCATTTTTTGTTAAAACATTTTTGATAAATTTTATATTCTTTTTATGAAAGGAAGAATGTGCAAGTTTAATGGCTCGATCTATAAGAGAATAAATGATGGCTATTTTATTACTCATCGGATGGTGTGAATTAAAATTTAAATATCTACTGGAAAAAGTGGGTTTTCTATACCAATCGGTTATAATTTTATTTCGTTCGTTAATAATGATCTTAACATCCAAAAAACTAATACTGTTATTTTGTAGTTTTTCAACTGTGAATTGTAGATTTTTATCATAATTATTAAACGTGTGTAATGTTTCTTCTATGTGATCTTTGTGTATACACAACAATACGTCGTCTACATATCGAAAATAAAATAGAGGCTTTTCAATTAACTGATTTATACAACATGTCTCAAGATCTTCCATAACAATATCAGATAAGACAGGGCTTATCGGCCGAGAAAATGGGCCTACTTCCGACCGACATCCAAACCGGCGAAGATAAAAAATTATTGCGATTATTCCATATTTTTCTTTATTGTTTTTAATCGACTTCATAATATCCGATCGGGCCGAAAAAAATATGCGTAGATAGGAAATTTCAAAACCTTTCCGAAAATGGGCCTACATCCGACAGATATCGAAATCCAGTGTAAAAAAAAATTATTTTCGATTTTTCCATACTTTTCTTTATTTTTTTTAATCGACTTAATAATATCCGATTGGGCCGACAAAAATATTGATTGATAGGTAATTTTAAGACATTTCTGAAAATGGGCCCAATTTACACCGATATCCAAACCCACAACCGAAAATAGTATATTACGCACCAAGGGAGGAAAAAACTTGGACAGTGCACAGCTCGTGTAAATTGCCACCCGAAGGCGACGGTGGCAAACACGAGCTGGGGGCTGGCCAATTTTACTCCCGTGGAGCGTATACTATTTCTTTGCCTAGCGAGGCCGAAAATACAACCTTCGCGATCGGGCGCCGGGAGCGAAAGTGGTACTTTTTTGGGATTTTTCGATAGTTTTCTTTATTTTTTTTTAATAGACATAATAATATACGATCAGGCCGAAAAAAATATGGGCAGAAAGAAAATTTTAAGACCTTTCAGAAAATGGGCCTATTTCCGAGCGATATCCAAACTCGGCGAAGAAAAAAAAATTTCGATTTTTCGATATTTTTTTTTTTTTTTTTTTAACCGACTTAATATTATCCGATCAACTATATAATTGAACTTGCACAACTTCAAAAAATGCTTTAAATACCTGCCAAAGATAAACTTGGTACGGCACGAGCAGAAGATACCAGCAGCGACTAGTTGCCGAAGCCAACAGCCGCATGCAAGGGGCAGATGAGGCCGTGAGGGACTACATCCCTTGCCTCATCGCAATCATAAGGAAGATATCGCCCACCCCCAGCCTCGAACAACAGCTGGATCAGCTCCACCGCAACCTCAAGCCACGGTTGCAAGCGATGGTTCGGAGATCGGACTTCCGCACCGTCGAGGAGCTGCTGGATCTGGCGGTAGATGCTGAGCAAACCTTGGAGTACTCCAAATCCTATCTATCGCCGCCACCGCCAGGAGCCACCTTGTTACCAGAAATGTCATATAAGCCGCCCCCCTTAAGCGATACATCGCCCAAGTCGAAAGGGCACAAGGAGGGCAAAGTGGCAGCGGTGGCAGACGAGCGAGGCCCCAAGCAGGAGAACTTGGAGGATATGCAGATTAGAGGGCTCTGGTCGAACGTCCCCGTCCGGGCCACGTAGAGGGCGCGGCCACCGACCACCAGGTCGGGGCGGACACGGGAAGCCTCCGGACCAGACGAAAAGCGGGCAGGCGCAGGATAGCCCTGTGCCCCCCGCTAGTTCCGGAGGCAGCTCTCTGAAAGAGCAGAGGCCGCCTCTGAGCTGCTACTCGTGTGGCCTCTCCGGATACATCGCCCGATTCTGCCCGAACTGCTCGAAGAACGGAGAAGAGGAACGAGTAGGTGGTATGACTCCAACCCTTCCGCGAAAAACAATAGGAGTACCGCAGCCACGTGTAATAGAGGACAGGCCGCGCAAGATTCCACTGAGCACTCGTCGGCCAGTAGTCGAGGAGAGGCCTCGACCAAGCAACTCCTCGACGCAGAGACACGATGGTGGCTGTGAATCGGGATTGGCGAGTTCGAATTCCGCGCGCTGTTGACCCAGGAGCGTCTACGACGGTCATGGGTACTGTTGCCCTCCAACTGGCAACAGCGCTCGAGTGCAAATTCGTGGCGTCAGAGAAGCAAGGGGAAAGGCTACCGAATGGATGCTGCAGCCCTTTGTTAGGACACACCATCCTACCGATCACGGTGGCAAGACTTACTCGGGCCATACGAGTGGCCATCATGCCCCAGCTGGACGCAGACTGATATTTAGAGGTCAACTTCGTACGAGCGTTTCGGACCGTACTTGACCCTGATACGGAAAGGTTATTCTGCAAGGATGCAGAAGCCTATGTCGAGCTTGAGGTTGCAAGCTTGACAACCGATCCCATAGCAGTATCTGCCACTGAACCAAACGCCGCGCCCTTCCGCGAGAGAGGCTGAAGGCTAAAGCTGAACAGAGACCTCCAGCCAACCTCATGACGACGAGATGTCGAAAGACCATAGCAGATCGTGGCTGGAGATATAATTGAACCGCTGCCTCAAAAGGCTACGAGTACATTTTGGTACTCCAAGATCTGTGCACCAGGTGGGTAGAAGCCTCGCCGATACGCAAGGTCAAGACAAAGGCGGTGGTAGTGGAAATCAATCGGAAGATATTCCTCCGGTTAGGCTGCCCGGAAGTTTTCGTATCGAACCACGATACAGCGTTTTCGAACCATGTCGTGGCACACTTCCTGAGGGAGCGCGGTGTGCATCACGCCAACACTCCACCCTACCACACTTAATCTACAAAGGTAGAGCGCGCCATCAGACGTTAAAGTCGATGGTTGCTCCTTACCTTAAGGAGCCGCACACCACATGGGAAGAGAAGCTGCCAGAACTTCTCGTCGCCATGAATACGGCTGTGTAGAGCTCTACCGGGATGAGCCCGGCCTTGTCACTTTACGGCAGACAACCAGAGCCACCCGGCACACAGCGTAAACTGCACGAAGTAGATGCAGAAACTCCGAAGGAAGAGCGGGGGAAGCCTCCGAGGGCGACGGTGCGGTACTGTCCGATTTGTGGGAAATACAGCGCGAAAGACTCGCACCGGTGTCCAGAGCGGGCCAAACACCCGCCTAAATGGAAAAACCCAGTATCGCCGTAAAAGGGGAAAGAAGACAGGTTGAAATACTTCGCTGTTCTGCCTCCTTATTTCAGCGACTTTTCCTTCCTCGATGTAACGCCGATATAAGTTATGAGAATCACGTATACTGCGTTGCGAGATTCGAATCTCGTGGTCTTGCACGTATCGTGAGTGATAGCTCACCGCGCGGCGCGCCAATGAGGCAGATGGAGAAGAAGACGAAGCTGCCGTGCTGCTACCGATGCGATGCCGCTGCCATGTTGTTGACCGCCGTGACACGCGAAAGGAGTCGTCCGTCACCGTCGCGCATCTTGCGGAGTGAGTGAGTGTGCCGCGCATCCACCGCTGCAACCGTGACCGCCACAGCGCCTCCACCAACCACAAGAGAGCGTGTGAGAGAGAGAGAGAAAGAGATAGATAGATAGATATTTTATTATTTGCCACCGCGGGAAAACAATTTATACAAAAATTTATGCAATGCATAAGCTAAAATAAAAATACAACTTAAACATAAAAATAAAAAGAAAATAAAAAATGCAATAAAAGAATGCGTCTAAATTTACAAGAAAATAAAATGGAATATAACAAAGAAGATAAAATCAGAATACAATATTAAATACTTATTTACGCACGGAACTTAGTTTTAGAAAAAAGAGTAAAAATATGTAAATATCACAGCTTGTTATGCTATACTCTAGAATGGATATCACAGTTAAAATACATTTTGTAGAACTCTAAAATGGATATCACACTTAAAAATACAATTTTTAAAAGAATCACAGTTTAAGAAACGTTTTATAAGATATCACATTTGCAATACCTATTATAATAATATCACAGTAATAGTTAGCGTAAAAAATCACAGCTGCTTAGTCAAATAACGCAGATCGAACTTAGTCCGCAAAGTTAAAGTATTAATCTATATGTAGATCCCCGTGCTGGCAGCTTCCAGCCTTCCTGGAAAGGCTAGGCGTCAAGATGAAATAGGTGCTGGCGCACCGCCCTCAGGAATGACAATAACGATGGTAGGTAGCGTACACAGGGAGGGAGAGAGTTCCAGAGTTTGACACCCTGCGCCTGAAACGCCCTGTCGCTCGTTTTATAGTTCAAGGCGGGGGTTCTGAGCTCTGGCTGCACACCGCGACTGGTAGGCCTGGGCTTGTGCTCCGTAAAGAAAGCAGCCAAATAACTTGACTCACGCAGCCGTAGAATTTTGTACATTAATACTGCTGTGAAATAATATCTCCGTGAGTCCGGTCTGAGCCAACCCAGGCGTCTCCTGTCGGGCGTTATGTACTCATCCTTCCGAGCCTCAGTTATATATCTCACACTTGCATTGTTTAATCGTTGCACTTTCTCGCGCTGTTCTTTGGTTGCATCCATGTAGACCGCCGTACAGTAGTCCAAATGCGGTTGCACTAATGACTCAACTAGTCTCCTGCGAAGGGTCTCGGTGGTACGTGCCCTAATAAACCGCAAGCTATATAGGGCTTTATTGACTTTTTTTGCAAGTTTTTCAATATGCGGTTTCCATGTTAGTTTGCTGTCAAGGGTAACACCGAGACTCACGACCTCGCTACTGAATGGGACAAGCTCTCCAGAGCACAAGCCAATACCCTGCAATCCCAGTGAATTTACCGTATTCACACCAGCTCTAGATCCAAATAGAATTGCTTTGGTTTTGCTAGGATTGAGATGCAGTCCAGAGCTCTCAGCCCATTCAGCCACCATTCGTGCCGTATGAGATAGCCGAGCCGTGCCCTCCAAAATTTCATCCTTAGTGATATGCAGGTAAATTTGGAGATCGGCTGCATAGAATATGTCTTTTATCGTCCGTCCGTCAAGTATGTCATGTAGATCGTTTACGTATAGACAAAACAGCAGAGGACCCAGGACGGAACTCTGTGGAACTCCCAGATTAGTTTCTTGCCAGTCAGAATTTCCACTTTTGTTGGAAATTACTATCTGGGTGCGACCTTGTAAGTATGATTTAGTCTACAGGAGAGCCGACTTGGAGAATCCGAGCTGTTGGAGTTTGCGCATGAGTTTTGTCGGTGAAAGCGTGTCGAAGGCTTTACTGAAGTCAAACCGTAGCAGTAGCGTCAGTTTTCTGTTATCAATGCCCATACGAATGTCATCGGTCAGCTTGAGAAGTGCTGTCTGAGTGCTATGGTGCTTTCGGAATCCGGCCTGGAGAGGATCAAGTATACTATTGTCTTTGAGATACTCCGTGATTTGGTCATGGGAAATCTTTTCAAGCACCTTGGAAAGGAAGCAGAGTAGCGCAATTGGACGGAAGTCCGATGGTGTAGACGAGGTTGCATTTTCCTTCAGCGCAATTATCTGCGCCCGCTTCCAAGAGCCCGGAAAGACCCCTGTGCAAAAGAGGTGTTAAAGATTTCAACCAAGTACTCGCCTATAACCGGAAGAGCCTTCACGATGACTATATATATATTCCTATATTATATAGATGAATATTACCACGTAGCCCCATCTCAGCGCCACCTCACTCCCACCTCAGCCCCCCCTCGCCCCCTCCTCACCCCCACCTCAGCGCCCCCCTCAGTCCTCTCCTTAAAATAACGTAAAATTCCGTCATTTTTTACGTTATTTCGTGACTTCTTATTCTGTTAGAGCCCCCCCCCCTCACCCCCTACTCAGCGCCACCTCACCCCCACCTCAGCGCCCCCCTCAGCTCCTTCCTAGCCCCCCCCCCCCCCCCCCCCCTCAATGTCTCTTAAACAATGTCACAAAGTAGGGGACAAATTTATGTAAAATTTATTATTGGGAAGAAAAAATTTTTGATTGAAATGAAATGCTATGTCACCTTGAAGGTACTGTTGGATTTTTATTCTTTAACAATAGCTGTATATAAATTTTCCTGTTAGAAAAATTTTTAGAAGCAATTCTTTTGGAATTGTTTTTTAGAAAGATATAAATGTATATTTAGAAATAATTCTATTAATCATTATCAGTATATAAATGTATAATATATAACTTATATACTATTAACAGTTTTCCACGCCACCCAAGAGGTACTGTGAATAGGCGCGTTGGATTTTGTTTAAAGTGGCATTCTTCGCCTGGAGCCCTACATAACCACTATTTCATTATCCTTTCTTTCTGTTATTATGAACTTTTTACAGATTAATTATATTGATTACCTAAAAAAAATGATTACTATTAATATTTTTTTTAATTATTTAATATATATATATATATATATATATATATATATATATATATATATATATATATATATATATATATATATATATATTTATGTTTAATATCTACTAGGAATGATACTAGGAATTAAATTAATTAGTTTTCATTTTAATAAGCCTTTATGGAAATCATTAAATCATTTTCTTGTCTGTTATTGTGTTCATTTGTAACACATTTAATATAATTACCAATAACTTAGTAAAATACCATATGGCTAATCAAGGAGATTCAAGACCCAGTCCATTAAGATGGGATCCAACATAGAAAAAATATGTCGAAGTAGAAAGTATACAGCATGCAAGATATTTGGATGAAGTAAACAAACAACTACAAAATCACATTAATGAGGAAGATGAATATGAACATGATTTAATTAATCAAATCAATGAATATAATAATGATATCACACAAGGACAAATTCCATTGGTTTGGAATCCAGAACAAAATAAATATAATGAAGTAGATAATTTAAAAGAGACCGTTGAACTTGGTAGGTTAAATGAAATGGTGGAAAAACATGAAAAAGAAGACAATAAGTACAATGAGTATAATAATAACTTACTTAAAGAGTATGATATGAATTATATAAAAACTTTAATTGAAACATATAGATAATAATTAAATTCAATTGATAAAAATTAATGAATATTGTACAAAAAAGTTTAAGAGTTAAAATAATTATTAGAAGTAAAAAAAATTAATTTCTTTAATATATGTCCTAATAATTAACTACATATAAAAAAGGAACAATAAAAATCTACAAGTTCCTAAAATACTTATGAAACCTTAAAGGATTATATTAAAGAAAAATTTTATTAATAACCTTTTTTCGTATTGTTCAAATGATAACAATTAAACTTTTCTAAAATATATAATATTTAAAATTTTACGAAAATAGTAATAAAATTTTTAAAATGTTATAAGTTCATTAACATCTTTCACATATTCTACATAATGTTAACATATAATGCTAAAATACATATAAAAGGAACATTAAATATATGTTCCCCAATTGTGAAAAGCATACAAAAAAGTAAAACATTAAAGAATATGTTAAAGAAATATTTTCCGAAATGAAAAATTATCAAAATTTTCGTAAATTTTAACTATTATTTAGTAAATAATACATGAAAAATATGTAGTAAAATAAATCATATATAAAAAGTATACCAATTTAAAATTAAACATCAAAAGTGGTTACGTAGGGCTATTGGCGAGGGATGCCACTTTAAAAAAAAAATCTAACGCGCCTATTTACAGTACCTCTAAGGTGGCGTGGAAAACTGTTAAATATACAGCGTGTCCAAAAAGTCTGGAAACACCCAAATAATTTCTCAGCTGAATTACTATTGGAAAATGTTAAGGTCGCCTTTGTAGTAATTTTTTACGAGGAATCCAATGGTGACCTTGGATTCGACCTTGGACCTCATTTTTGAGGTTATTTCAAGGTCAACCTCATTTTTTTAAATGGTAACCCCTATTTTTTATAGCGGAATCTGAAAGAGCGGAAAATTTTACGTCCGGATATGTATTAAGGTATGAGGTTGAGGTTACCCCCAGAGGTCAAATTGAGGTCAAAGTATGATTTCTTAAAAATTTCGCGAGTTCAGTGGTAAAACAAAACAAACAAAGGTAAGGTTTGGTAAGTTCGAACGAAGACTTGAAGGTGACCTCTGATTCGACCTTGAACCTCATTTTGAGCCTCATTTTTGAGGTTATTTCGAGGTCAACCTCATTTTTTTAAATGGTAACCCCTATTTTTTTAGCGGAATCGGAAAGAGTGTGAAACTTTACGTCCAAACATGTACTCAGAACATAGTTCAAGAAGGACCTTGACGTTCATTTGAAGGTCATTTAGACTTAATGACGGTCTGATCTTGTGTAAACTTTTTATCACACTGAGCGAGGTTAATTCTTTAGTAGTTTTCAACGAGAAATCTAATGGTGACCTTGACATTGTCCTTAAAAGTCATGTCAAGTTCAATTTTTTTACATTTAGCGTTACCCAGGAACAACGACGTGGACGTAGTAAAATCTGTTCCCTTTGGGGTGCTTGATTTACGTGAGTCCCCTTGCCTCTCACGATGGGGTGCTTGATTTACGTGAGTCCCCTTGCCTCTCACGATGGGGCGCTTGATTTACGTGAGTCCCCTTGCCTCTCACATTTGATTTTTTTAACAGTATAACATCTTATTTCAAGTGCTCGAACTGTTCTCCATTCATTTCTTGACAGTAACCTAATCGATGATAGAAAGCACCAACAGCATTTTCAATCATTTCAGTAGGAATGAGAGCTGATTCATCAATGATCCTTTCACGTAATTCATCTAAGTTTAAGGGTTTTGTTTTGAATACACGATCCTTCAGATAACCCCAATAGAAATAATCTAGAGTCGTTAAATCGGGGACCTAGCTGGCCATTCAATTGCACCTCTTCGTCCTATCCATCGATTAATGAATACTGTATCTAAGTATGTGCGAACGTTTCGTGCATAATGAGCTGCTGCACCGTCCTGTTGATACCATGTGTTATTAAAGTCCTCTCCAGCTATTTCTCTTATAGCAGGAACAATTTGATTCCGCAACATAGTTTCATACTTTTCTGCATTTAAATTGCCATCAATAAAAAATGGTCCTATAATCCTATTATTTAATATTCCAGCCCAGACATTTAATTTTTGTGGATATTGTGACTTGGCTTCTCTTGCCCAATGAGGGTTTTCAACTGCCCAATATCTACAGTTATGCCTATTTACGCTTGAGTCAAGTTGAAATGTAGCTTCATCTGAGAAGACTATATTTGATGGAAAATTTGGATTTTGTACGATGCGTGCCATCATATCATCACAGAATTCAACGCGACGATCGAAATCATCTTCATTTAACTTGTGTATTAGCGTTACTTTAAATGGATGGAACTTCTCTCTCTTTAGTATGTTATGAATAGATGATTTACTTATTTCGTGCACTTGAGCAGCTCTACGAACGGAAGTATGCGGATCTTCGGTGAATGTTAACACAACATCTAAAGATTTCTCTTCGTTACCTGCTGACATTGGTCTGCCTGATCGAGGTAAATCGCTGATAGTGCCGGTATTTTCAAACCTTCTAACAGTTTTTGAACTGTTGAAAATGATAGTGGAGTTCCACCAACCCTAAATGAAGCATTAAAAATATCTCTTACGGCCCTATAAGATCGCTGCATGTGTCCCCAACCTCTCATCATGAGAATCGTTATTCTTTCTCTATCAGTGAGTTTGTTCATTTTTATTACTCTTCGTAGTAGACCTTATCCAAAAATACTTTTTGAGTTGAAAATAAAAAGAACTTTTAATTTTCAAAAAATATGTTTGAAAGATGACCAACCCTTTTCTGTGGTGGTTATGGAATGAATAATATTTTATTGTCACTCTAACCATACGAAAAATAACAAGTAACAATGTTCAATATTTAAACGCTTCAAAAAATTTTACAATGAATCAGCTCTCATTCCTACTGAAATGATCAAAAATACTGTTGGTGTTTTCGATCATCGATTAGGTTACTATCAAAAAGTGGATGGAAAATAATTCGAGCACTTGAAATAAGATGTTAGACTGTTTAAAAAAATTAAAAAGTTTACACAAGATCAGACCGTCATTAAGTTTAAATGACCTTCAAATGAACGTCAAGGTCCTTCTTGAACTATGTTCTGAGTACATGTTTGGACGTAAAGTTTCACACTCTTTCCGATTCCGCTAAAAAATAGGGGTTACCATTTAAAAAAATGAGGTTGACCTCGAAATAACCTCAAAAATGAGGCTCAAAATGAGGTTCAAGGTCGAATCAGAGGTCACCTTCAAGTCTTCGTTCGAACTTACCAAACCTTACCTTTGTTTGTTTTGTTTTACCACTGAACTCGCGAAATTTTTAAGAAATCATACTTTGACCTCAATTTGACCTCTGGGGGCAACCTCAACCTCATACCTTAATACATATCCGGACTTAAAATTTTCCGCTCTTTCAGATTCCGCTATAAAAAATAGGGGTTACCATTTAAAAAAATGAGGTTGACCTTGAAATAACCTCAAAAATGAGGTCCAAGGTCGAATCCAAGGTCACCATTGGATTCCTCGTAAAAAATTACTACAAAGGCGACCTTAACATTTTCCAATAGTAATTCAGCTGAGAAATTATTTGGGTGTTTCCAGACTTTTTGGACACGCTGTATATAACTTATATATTATACATTTCTTATCTTTATAAACATTTTTCCAATGGGATCTTTCTGACAATTATACATTTATATCTTTCGTTATAAAACTATTCCTAAGTATACAGTTTAAAATATTTTTTATTATAATTACAACACATCGGGGGTTGGCGAGCGGAGCGAGCAGGGGGGCGAAGCCCCACTAGTATATATATATATATATATATATTGTTCAACACACTCAAAATAATTAGTATATATACGAGATTTTCTGATTTAATTTTTACTGTGACAAACGGACAGCTCTCCGCACTACATTAAAAACAGACATTTTACTTTGGGGGTATGGATATGGGTCGGAAGTAGGCTCATTTTCTTAAAGGCCTTGAAATTTCTTATCTACCCATATTTTTTGGCCCGATCGTACATTATTAAGTCGGTTAAAAAAAATAAAGAAAAATATGGAATAATAGAAATAATTTTTTTTTTCGCCGGGGAGGTTTGGATATCGGTCGGAAGTAGGCCTATTTTTTGAAAGGTCTTGAAATTTCCTATCTACCCATATTTTTTTCGGTCCAATCGGATATTATTAAGTCGGTTAAAAAATATAATGAAAAATATGGAAAAATCGAAAATAATTTTTTATTGCTCTGGGTTTGGATATCGGTTGGAAGTAGGCTCATTTTCTGAATGGTCTTGAAATTTCCTATCTATCCATATTTTTTTGACCCTATCGGATATTATTAAATCGGTTAAAAAAATAAAGAAAAATATGGAAAAATCGATAATAATTGCTTCCTCCTAGAGGAAGCTTTGTGATAGTAAATTTTTGAGTTGTTGTAAAAACATGTTATAATTGTGTTCCGAGGTGTTAGGAATCAAAATACATGGTTTTTGAAAAATGTCTGTATGGATGTATGTGTGTGTGTGTGTGGTTTGTGTGTGTGTGTGTGTGTGTGTGTGTGTGTGTGTGTGTGTGTGTGTGTGTGTGTGTGTGGTATTTTATAAATATAGGTATTTTAATTTTCTTTCGAATGCCGCCCACCCCATTCAGATACATAGAGCCGTTCTCGAGAAATTACGATTTTTAAAAAATGTCAACAAATTTTTAACCTCAAATATCTCTGAAATTTATAGACCAATCATTTTGCCCAAAGAACTCGACCGAGAACTATAAAAAATCTACCTCTAAAAGGAATTTTGAAGCCATTACGTCAATTTTACTCTTGTAATCGTTGGACATACAAAACTGATTTTTTTCATTTTTCAATTTTTTACTCAAAATTTAGCCTTCAGAATGTATTCAAATTTTAACAGATTATAGCTATTTATATTCTCTATTATCATGATTTTTCTCAAAAAAATGGACCGTAAAGTTTAGGAGTTATATTCTAAAAAAAAATCACGTTTTTGTTAATAACAAAAGAACCGTGATAGCTAGAAACTTTTTTTTTTAGAAAATATGGGTATTTTAATTCTCTTTCGAATGCTACCAATCAGATTCGAATAACTCGATTCTATCAATAAAAAAAAATCAAAAAACAGTTTTGAGAAAATCGAAAATTTGAAAAAAAAAACAAAAACGTATCGCCCCAATCAAAAAACGGATTTTTGAACCGCCATCACGCCAAAAAAAAAAAAAAAATGAGACATGTCCGGTCAAAATCGGCCGAGTAGAAGCTGAGATCCAGGCGTACACACACACACACACACACACACACACACACATACACACACACACACACACACACACACACACACACACACACACACACACACACACACACACACACACACACACACACACACACACACACACACACACACACACACACACACACACACACACACACACACACACACACACACACACACACACACACATCCATACAGACATTTTTCAAAAACCATGTATTTTGATTCCTAACACCTCGGAACACAATTATAACATGTTTTTTCAACAACTCAAAAATTTACTATCTCAAAGCTTCCTCTAGGAGGAAGCGAAATAAAGAAAAATATGGAAAAATCGAAAATAATTATTTTGGCTCTGGGGGTTTGGATATCGGTCGGAAGTAGGTATATTTTATGAAAGATCTTGAAATTTCCTATCTACCCATATTTTTGAAGGCCCGATCGGATATTATTAAGTCGGTTAAAAAAAAATAAAGAAAAATATGGAAAAATAGAAAATAATTTTTTTCATCGCTTATACAGAAATTGTACATTAACATCCTAGAGCTACCACTACAAAATTAAAGAAAAAAAAGCGCGCTTTAGTTAGAGGATATTTGAAACCTTTGCCGAGTTATATGGTTTTTGAAACCACTCTATGAGTTGGTGGATTTTCGAAGTCTTCGCTGAGTTGGCGGGGTTTTCTAACAAACGCCGAGTAACAGGTTTTTGAAGAAAACGCCGAAAAAATTTCGAGGAAATGCAATTAATTCGTAAATTCAATAAATAGCATGTGATAATACCTTAAACTTCTTGATTTGGCAATTTAATAATTACTACATAACTATTTTAAATATAATTTTCTTGTTTATTTTGTATAATTGTATTTATGCCCTGGTAGAAATGGTAACCAACTGTTCGCCATCCGTTCACCAAATCGCAAAGGTTTGGCCAACCGTTTAACCAACGGTTGGTAATAATTACCGCTTACTTCGTCACGGAATAAGCCTTGCGGTTGGCCAATGAATGCTATAATAAGAAAAGTGATTTCATGATACAAATAAATGGCTCATTAGCTTCGTAAATAGTGGCCGATAACGGAGTCTAGGTGTGCGTGCCGTAGGTTTGTGGCTCTAGGTGTTACAACTCATCGAATGCGTCGTCTAGGTGTTCAGACTGACAAATTACGGAGTCTTCGTAGTGCGCTCCGTAGTTTTTTGCATCTAGGTGTCGGAATGCATCCCATGCGTGGTCTAGGTGATCGGGGTAGCCGATTACGTAATCTAGGTGGTGCGCACCGTAGGTTTTTAGCTGTAGTGTTGGATCTCATTGAATGCGTCGTCCAGGTGTTCGGGGTAGCCGATTACGGAGTCTAGGTGGTGCGCACCGTAGATTCTTGGCTGTAGGTGTTGGATCTCATCGAATACGTTTTCCAGGTGTTCAAGGTAGCCGATTACGGAGTCTAGGTGGTGCGCACTGTAGGTTCTTGGCTATAGGTGTTGGCTCTCATCGAATACGTGGTCCAGGTGTTCGGGGTAGCCGATTACGGAGTCTAGGTGGTGCGCACCGTAGGTTCTTGGCTGTAGGTGTTGGATCTCATCGAATACGTGGTCCAGGTGTTCGGGGTAGCCGATTACGGAGTCTAGGTGGTGCGCACCGTAGGTTAGTGGCTGTAGGTGTTGGATCTCATCGAATACGTGGTCCAGGTATTCAGGGTAGCCGTTGACAGTGTCTAGGTCATGCCTTCCGTAGTTTTTTGCGTCTACGTGTCGCAATGCATTCCATGCGTGGTTTAGGTGGTCGGAGTAGCCGATGACGGTGTCTAGGTAATGCGTTCCGTAGTTTTCCTCGTCCACTACGTTTGCGATGCATTCCAACACCTAGAGCCAAAAAACTATGGAGCGCACCACCTAAGCATCATGATCAGCTCTCCCAAAAACCTAGACCACGCATTCGATGTGTTGCAACACCTAAATGAAAAAAACTACGGAGCGCACCACCTAGACATCTTTTTCGGCTACCCCGAACATCTGGGCCATGTATTTGATAAGATCTAACACCTACAGCCAAGAACCTACGGTGCGCACCATCTAGACTCCGTAATCGGCTACCCCAAAGACCTAGACCACGCATTCGATGTGTTCCAACACCTAGGTGCAAAAAACTACGGAACGCACCACCTAGACATCGTTTTCGGCTACCCCGAACACCTGTGCCACTACACATCGAATGCATTCCGACACCCAGATGCAAAAAACTGCGGAGTGCACCATCTAGACATCGTCATCGGCTACCCTGAACACGTGGGCCACGTATTAGATTCACCCTGAGATCTTAAAGCATCAAACTACGAAGCACACCACCTAGAGTCCTTCACCCCCCCCCCCCCCCCCCCCCCCGAGATCTAGTCCACGTATTCGATGATTTTAATTATCGATAGTTCACCATCCACTGGCCAACCGTTCATCAATATTTTTGTTATTCGTTGGCCAAAAAGATTGGCCAACCGTTGCAGTTAAGCCATTTTGGTTGGGTTATTTTCTACCAGGGTGGAAAATCAGATATTTATTTATTTATTTATTTATTTATTTATTAGACAGGCTAAAACCCTTTGTACAAAAGATAAAAGATAAATACAGGTGTTGGATTACAAACTTGCTTATCATAAAGTAATAAATATATAATATTTTAATATTTAACAGAGAGAGATCGGACGGCACTCTTAAAGAGCGAAATATTAAGAATCACTGTAATGTGAGAAGGGAGGGTGTTCCATGAGCGTTTTAAACGATTTTAAACAAATAGTCCCTTCTTAAAAAAGTGATGAGCGGCCACATTGAAGTATCTAAAGGCTTGATTTTGATTGGTCGATAAGAAGAAGGCGCGAGAAATTTACTGTTTGGGATTTAATGTTTGAATTTTTTAATGGAATTTTTACATTTAGAGTAGTATAAAAATGATTAAGTTCTGACTTTGAAAAAATACTTAAATAAGTTAATAGTAAAACGTAATGTAGATAGCATAATAACCTCAAAAACAGAAAAGTACGCGCGAAACGCGTTTGAATTTTGTTTGTAGAGTAAAAACCGATATTCGAGCTACAGATTTGTTCACATAATGGTCTGAAATGACCTAAGTTGTACGCGAGTTCACGTTCGGTAAACAAATCACCGATTGAAACACAATTTATTAAGTCATTTAAAACTTTAAATGTAAATGCACAATCATAATAATAATGCAATGAACTGATAGTTTGAATGTTGACGGATAAGGCTATTTCAGTGTAATCATGATTGAATCTATGCATAGGCTTATTAATTTTGTAAGCGATGTAACAGAGAAATTTATGCTGAATTGATTCTAATTTATCCGCTAAAACTGTAACATGTGTTAACCGGATGGGTGAACAGTATATTAAATTAGGTAAAACTAATATATTATAAATATGAATAATCGCTTGTGTATCTTTAAAATTAAATGTTGTACGCTTAATAAAACCAACGAGGCTTAGCGACTTCGAGACAATCGTATCGATATGGTAAGAGAACGATAGTGTCGTATCTAATTAAACTCCAAGATCCTTAATAACATTCACTCTATCCAGTTTTACATTATTTATGAAATAATCAGGTAGTAATGAATTTTGACATTTGTGAAAAGAGATAGTGTGACATTTTTTTATATTAAGGTCAAGCTCCTTTTCGATAGACCAGACATACAGCGCGTCAATGTCGCATTGGAGATTTATAATATCTTTTGGTGAATTAATCGTACAAAAAAGTTTGACATCGTCAGCATACAACAAAATAT
This sequence comes from Torymus aiolomorphi, assembly GCA_036365515.1. Taxonomy (NCBI): domain Eukaryota; kingdom Metazoa; phylum Arthropoda; class Insecta; order Hymenoptera; family Torymidae; genus Torymus; species Torymus aiolomorphi. The sequence continues at coordinate 154,053,376 of CM070875.1, forward strand.
TAACATTCTTAATTCTACTGACTAAATCATTTATAAATACACAAAACAATAAAGGACCTAAGTGTGATTCCTGCGGGACACCGGATGTAATAGGAATGGAACTCGATACACTATTTCCAATTTTTACAGCTTGCACATTAACATTCCAAAGTTTGGATAACAGATGATAATGACTCCCCTTATCCAAAGTCTTTGAGAAATCTGTATAAATTGCGTCAACGCGGGATGAGGTAGATAAAGCTTCAGATACAAAATCATTAAAAATCACTAAGTTAGTTATATGCAGAAGAATGAAATTTTATATTAAAATATACATTCTTCTGCATTATTGATGTAATTTATCAATTCTGCACATTATTTGATGTAATTTATCAATTCTCTTTGAGAAAGCATTCTGCTAAAGCAGTTTGCAGCGGTTTTTAATTTGTTTAACTTACTTGTATGATATTTGAGAATATTTAACTTTCTACTTTAAAATACTGAAACTCTCAAAATCAATGAGCACCTTTACCGTATTTAAGGTTTAGACTTTTTATGATAAACGAAAACAAAAGCAATAATGCCCCCTTTAGATGAAGTATGCTTAACTCTCTCTCCCTCTATCTTTCAACATCTGTCAAACTCTGTACCAAGAACTTTAATGAGAGCTCAAATATTTTTTTAAAACAATCAAGATGTTCTTTAAAAACTAATTTTTTAAGTATGTTCTAACAACACAATCTGTCTAGTCCTTTATTTCTTCTAATTTCATCTGTTCAATAAGCCCTTTCTTCAAATGGTATTATTTTTTTTCATTATTATACAAATAGTATTGTGAATAAAACTTTCTACGAAAGTATAAAATAAGGCAAGTATAGACGTTTTCTCTGTATAATCTATAAAATAATAATATTTATGATTTTTTAAAAGAAATCAAATAAATACCAGTGAAAAAGTCTTTTACCTCTTTGAATCATTGCATGATGAACAAATTATATGTAAGTAAGTACATTCAAATTGTTTACTGCAAATCAAATAAACGAAAGTTGTGAAATCAATTATCGGTAGTCAAGTAATGCAAACAACTCTTCGAAACGACTGTTTAACTGTTCTCAGAAATGTATTTAATGTTGTTCATCCTTCTATACAAATTAAACACAAGAAAGTACTGAAATCAATTTATTGTGGTCAAGTACCCATAAGTTAACTGACTGTAATAATAGAACTTTTCGTATCTCGGGTGTAAAATTACATTTTACGCCCACGTTATAACTTCAAAATTATTCAGCCAGCGAGTATAAAGTGCTACTTAACGCCCAAGAGATGCAATAGCTCACATTATTTCTACAAAACTCTATAGAACCTGCGCACTTTACCCATATGTGAAATTTTTTTTAATTATATAACTATTACAATGCCTTCTTTTTATTTATAAAATTCATAAGAATTTTTTCAGATATTTACATAGTTATCATCACATTCTATATAAAAGAATGCCATAGTTACTGCAACGGTTGCATAATGTGCGAGCCATCCGAACCGGTGGATAAGAAATTTCACCATTAATTAATCGTACGACATAAGTTTACAATAAACATTCATAATCTTCTTTTTGGGGCTCGCTCATCTATTATCTCGCACGTTAGTGATTTGAAAAAACCCGTGCACTGAAAGAAAAGAAAGAGTAGCGAGCGCGAAATAATAGATGCCCACAAGCCAGTAAGTAAAAAGAGAACAAATACTTGTGGTCGGTGCGCGTGTACACTGTGGTGAGGAGACACACAAATACATTACGTCATGTAGTTGTGCACACGTATCTCCAAAATGTATCTTTCCTAAAAGTCGGCGGAAGTGGGGAGAGCGAACGAGGAGAAGGGAGAGCACTCTTCCTTGAGCGTCTCGAGTGCGTAGACACGAGGCACCGAGGCATAGTCGCACGAGTACTCTCTTTTTTCTTGAGATTCCCTCTGCCTTTAATTTCGTTTCTCCATGAACGCGTTGACCGAGGAGCAGCAGCGCGGCGACGACCAAGACCCGGACTCCACGACGTAAAGGATAATTACAAGTTTAAGGTAATTCAGTTAGACCCGGGATTAACCCTCAGGGAGAAACTGGGTCGAGTAGACCAGCTCACGCTAAACCGGCGCCACTAAATACTTTTTCTCCGTTTATTTGCACCTTGTCTGGTGAGCGTCCACGGTGGAAAATAGGGAACCTTTGTTCTCCCCCACGTGCTAAGACTTTGGCGCATGGATTGTCTAGGCGCGCGTCCGATAACGTGCAACAAGTCCTGACGTCGGGGCTTATGGGTTTATACAAAATACTAGGTTATTCTTATGCGCGGAAGTAACTAAATTTATATTTAATTTCAGTTTGAGTTAGAAATTTTACTTGCGTTGCAATCGTTTATTCCATTTTTTTTTGTTCATTTTAAATATAAAATACTTTGCGTTAGGTTAATTCTTATGAGCGGATGTAACTAAATTTACATTTACAAGGAAGGTATCCCAAGTGTAAGTCGACGATTTGGATGATATTGCAATATGTTGTAGTACATTAAAAAATAAGAGATACGTATTTTTTTTACGTGCTGATAGACACTTAAGGGGGTGAAATCTACCCCTAAAGTTCACCCTCAAGAACAATTTTTTTCTAGTATTTCAAAAACAAATAAAGCTAGCTTAATGAAACCGACGCCAAAAATTGAAGAATAAAAAAGGCTTCAAAATAGCATCACTTCCAATTTTAGGGGTAGCAACCCTCTATTTTTTTCAAGAAAACTAAGCTTTTTTCATCATTTTTTGGCTATAAAAATTACAATAAATTATATATCGCCTTAACTGATTCCATTTAAAAGAAAATTAAAAAATAAAGTTGACGTGTTTCGTCATTTTGGCAAAAATTATTTTTTAGGAGGTAACTAACTACCCCTTATTTATATTATTGCTTTCTCAAAGAGAAAACTTGGTAACGGTGAAATTTCTGAACTCCCTGAGTCGAGATATGCATTTTTAAGAAAATGTCTGTGTGTGTGTGTGTGTGTGTGTGTGTGTGTGTGTCTGTGTGTTGTGTGTCTATGAGTGTGCGTGTGTGTGCACGCGCGCGCGCCTTATAAATTTGTCCGCAGCATAACTGGAAACTGGCCAGAGATATCATGTTTATCTTTGGCAGGTATTTAAAACTTCTTTTGAAGTTGTGCAAGTTCAATTATATAGTCGATCAGATAATATTAAGTCCGTTAAAAAATAAAGCAAAATATCGAAAAATCGAAATTTTTTTTTCGTCGCCGAATTTGGATATCGGTGGAAAATAGGCCCATTTTCTGAAAGGTCTTGAAATTACCTATCACTCCATATTTTTGTCGGCCTGATCGGATAATATTAAGTCGTTTAAAAAAATAAAGAAAAATATCGAAAAACCGAAAATAATTTTTTTCGGCTCTGGGTTTGGATATCGGTGGGAATTAGGCCCATTTTCTGAAAGGAGTTGAAATTACCTATCAATCCATATTTTTGTCGGCCCAATCGGATATTATTAAGTCGATTAAAAAAAAATAAAGAAAAATATGGAAAAATCGAAAATAATTTTGTTTGGCTCTGAGTTTGAATATCGGTCGGAACTACACCCATTTTCTGAAAGGTCTTGAAATTTCCTATCTACCCATATTTTCGGTCAGATCGGATATTATTAAGTCGATAAAAAAAAAAAAAAAATAAAAAAAATATGGAATAATCGAAATAATTTTTTTTCTTCGCCGGGTTTGGATATCGGTCGGAAGCAGGCCCAGTTTCTGAACGGTCTTAAAATTTCCTATCTACCCATATTTTTTTCGGCCCGATCGGATATTATTAAGTCGTTTAAAAAAAATAAAGAAAAATATCGAAAAATCGAAAATAATTTTTTTCGGCTCTGGGTTTGGATATCGGTGGGAATTAGGCCCATTTTCTGAAAGGAATTGAAATTACCTATCAATTCATATTTTTGTCGGCCCAATCGGATATTATTAAGTCGGTGAAAAAAAAATAAAGAAAAATATGGAAAAATCGAAAATAATTTTGTTTGGCTCTGAGTTTGAATATCGGTCGGAACTACGCCCATTTTCTGAAAGGTCTTGAAATTTCCTATCTACCCATATTTTCGGTCAGATCGGATATTATTAAGTCGATAAAAAAAAAAAAAAAATAAAAATATGGAATAATCGAAATAATTTTTTTTCTTCGCCGGGTTTGGATATCGGTCGGAAGCAGGCCCAGTTTTTGAACGGTCTTAAAATTTCCTATCTACCCGTATTTTTTTCGGCCCGATCGGATATTATTAAGTCGTTTAAAAAAAATAAAGAAACATATTGAAAAATCGACATAATTCTTGTTCTTCGCCGGATTGGGTTTGGATATCGGTCGGAAGTGGGCACCGTTTTCTGAAAGGTCTTAACATTTTCTATCTACCCATATTTTTTCGGCCCGATCGGATAATATTAAGTCGGTTAAAAAAATAGAGAAAAATATGAAAAAATCGTAAATAATTTTTTTCATCGCTTATACAGAAATTGTACTTTAACATCCTAGAGCTGCCACTACAAAATTCGAGGAAAAAAAAACGCCTGTGTTAGAGGATATTTGAAACCTTCGTCGAGTTATATGGTTTTTGAAACCACTCTATGAGTTGGTGGAGTCAGCCAGTGTACCTAGCTCCCTTATTTCAAAAGTGCAGAGAACTTATAGTTCCGTCATCACGAACTGACGTAGGGCTGGATTCTTTCTGGTCCCAGGGTACGCGACTGTGGAATTCGATTCCTCGCGATATTAAGAATGTTTCCTCGGCGAGTAAATTCAAAGCGGCGTTTAGGAAGTACTTGATGCAAAGGCCATGCGATGTCGACTGTATATATGTGTAAATAGAATATAGACTTGTACTGCTATTTTTATAACAGTACTAAAATCGTTTTGTGATTAATCTTCTGACGTACATCGTATGAATAAAGCAATGTGATGAATTCAATCTGTAATCGCTAGATTGAAGAATAACTAAGTTCAATTATGTGATACTTCGTGACTTGGCGATTGCCATTAACTATGTTTGTGATGATTATACGATTGCGATATAATGTACACAAATGTTAATTATGTTCAATACTTTGAACCATCCTGAGGCGGGTTTTCCTAGTAGGATTTATCCCACGTGGTTTGCCTATTGGGTTTTCCCCGTCTCACAGACATGAGCCTGGGCGAATGCGGAATGGTAGACTGTAACTTAATTATTTTGTAATTTACAAATAAAAACTATTCTATTCTATTCTATTCTATTCTATTTTCGAAGTCTTCGCTGAGTGGGCGGAGTATTGAAGCAAACACCGATTTAGCAGGTTTTTGAAGAAAATGCCGAAGAAATTTCGAAGAAATGCAATTAATTTATAAATTCTATAAATAACATGTGATAATACCTTAATCTTTTTAATTTGCAATTTAATAATTATTACATAGCTATTTTAAATATAATTTTCTTAATCATTTTGAATAATTGTATTTATGGAAAATCAGATATGCAGAAAGAATGAAATTTTATATTAAAATGTACATTTAAAAAAATTATTTGATGTAATTTATCAATTCTGTTTGAGAAAGCACTCTGCTGAAGCAGTTAGCAGCGGTTTTTTCATTATTTCAGAAACAAATAAAGGTACCTTAATAAAACAAACGCTAAAAATTTTAAAATAAAAAAGCCGACAAATCTGCATCACTTTCAATGTTAAGGGTAGCAACCCCCCCTTTTTTTTCAAGAAAACTAAGCTTTTTTCATCAATTTTCGGCTATAAAAATTACAATAAATTATATCTCCTTAAAAATCATTCCACCTATCATTCATTTTTTTTCCTCACTCCAGTCTTATTTTTCGTATGAATCTAGTGAACTTACGTTCGATTCTGTACCGGAACCAATGTTAAGTCCGGAATAAAGAAAATAACGAATAATATTTAGTTTTAAATTTATTTTATTTGGAAAAGTATAATTACAAATATCGTCGATGAATACAATTGTTTCGATGTATAATTTATTCTTAGATATTTGAAGTTCGTATATATATGAGGCGTTTCACGTCAACTGCCCCAGATCGGCGCGCGAGCGCCAAATCGTGCTATTTCCAACTCATGTTTATAATACTAAAATGTACTTAAAAAAATTGTTTGATAAGCGTTTTCAACGTGTTTTTTCCTCAGCTTTCCAATGATATAGGCAGTTTTTTCGAAATTTTCCATTTTCACCTTCAAAAATGACAAAACAACATCTTATATCTCAAAAACCGCGCTGAGGCAGTTGACGTGAAACGCCTCATATTTGAATTCTAGTTATAGACCACTTTGTGAATCGATTTAATTTGAATTTTGCCCTCGTATGTGGTCTGGGGCAGACGGAGCTCGCCAGTTCATCTGTGTTACGGTTGTTACTGTGACTGCCGCGCGTGATACACATCGCTTCTTTTGTAATACAAAATAATTAGGTTAAAGATGATCGTGAACAGTAAATCGAGATCATCTTATTTGGTAATGTAATCGTCGCCAGTCGTATACAATTCGGCAGTAGCATTGAGAAATGCTGATTCTAAAGAAAATATAATATGTTGTCTTTCGCAAGTTTGATGACCTCCTACTCACCATGCCTCGTATTTGAAAATGCAACGTTTTAGAATTTCGCAGACACATCGTTTTGTGTGTCAAAAAATATCTGATCGGAGTAAATATTTAAAATACATTAAATAGTTGAGGACGATCTTTGGAGGCAAAATGAAATGATCTTATTTCTTTTTTGGCAACGTTTCGTTGGCTTAGTACGCCAACCTCAGCAGTTGGCGTACTAAGCCAACGAAACGTTGCCAAAAAAGAAATAAGATCATTTCATTTTGCCTCCAAAGATCGTCCTCAACTATTTAATACAAAAATGGATGGCGTTATACCTTCAACATTATTTAAAATACAATTCTAAATTTCTGTAATACGTCTCAGGACGTAATACCTCCCTCCTTAGACTGTTGAATGTCGTAGAGATTCAACAACTGTATTAAGCATCAGAGATTTTTTCTTACAAAAAAATGAATCAATCATAAGATAAATCGAAAGGTTTTTCAATAATATGCGTTTGAAGTTTGCAACATTGGGATCCAACAAAAATCGATTTTTGAAAAATCGGTTTTTTCCAATTGGACGGAGTTTATTATCATCAAGAATGATAAAAATACGTTTAAAAAACAAAAAACAATTCAAAAACAAGCAACTTCCACCCCCCAAAGCACCCTTTACTTAGATCAGTCCATAGAAAAAATTCTATTTTCGTTGCTTTTGGTTTTTTCCCCGATTTTATTGTTGCTTATAGATTCTAGCGACAAAACTGTACCAGAGAAAAATTGGCGACCAAATTGAATCTCCGAATCACCCCCAAATAGTCGATTATATAGGGGTACAAGTGGAAAAAAAATTCTATTTTCGTTGCTTTTGTTTTATTCCCCGATTTTATTGTTGCTTATAGATTCTAGCGACAAAACTGTACCAGAGAAAAATTGGCGACCAAATTGAATCTCCGAATCACCCCCAAATAGTCGATTATATAGGGGTACAAGTGGAAAAAAAATTCTATTTTCGTTGCTTTTGTTTTATTCCCCGATTTTATTGTTGCTTATGGATTCTGGCGATAAAACTGTACCAGAAAAAAATTGGCGACCAAATTGAATCCCCGGAACACCTCCAAATAGTCGATTATATAGGGATGCAAGTGGAAACAAAATTCTATTTTCGTTGGTTTTCGTTTTTTCCCCGATTTTGTTGTTGCTTATGGATTCTGGCGATAAAACGGTACCAGAAAAAAATTGGCGACCAAATTGAATCCCGGAACACCCCCAAATAATCTATTATATAGGCATGTAAGTGGAAAAAAATTTCTATTTTCGTCGCTTTTGGTTTTTTCCCCGATTTTATTGTTGCTTGTGGATTCTGGCAATAAAACTGTACCAGAAAAAAATTGGCGACCAAGTTGAATCCCCGGAATACCTCCGAATAGTTGATTATATAGGGGTCCAGGTGGAAAAAAAAATTCTATTTTCGTTGCTTTTGGGTTTTTCCCCGATTTTATTGTTGCTTATGCATTCTGGCGATAAAACGGTACAAGAAAAAAATTGACGACCAAATTGAATCCTTGGAACATCCCTAAATTGTCGATTATTTAGGGGTGCAAGTGGAAAACAATTCTATTTTCGTTGCTTTTAGTTTTTTCCCCGATTTTATTGTTGCTTGTGGATTCTGGCGATAAAACTGTACCAGAAAAAAATTTGCGACAAATTGTATTCCCAGAATACTTCCAAACAGTCGATTATACACGGTGCCCCATTTTAATCACCGCACCCGGATTTCTCGGAACCTAAGCCAGATAGAGAAAAATGGTTCAGACAAAAGTTATAGAGGACAAAGGGGGCCACATAATGTCGCTAACGTCTTTGACCTTGAACTTGACCTTTGAGGTTATTTGAAGGTCAAAGTGGTTTTTTCATATGGAAGCACATAGTTTTGACCCCGGATTCGGAAAGAGCGGGAAATTTTACGTTTAAAATCATATTGAGAAATTTTTTCCAAGGTCATTTCAAGGTCAACTCTAGGTCAAACTCAGAAAAGTCCGTTTAAAATTTTTTTTCCATGAACCACCGGCTAAGCTGGTTCAAATTGATCGTAGGCTTAATAGAGGAACCTACACACCCAAAACTTACACATCCTAGTAAACTCAAACTCGCACATCCTAACCCCATACACTTCATGCCCTCACATGCTGAACTGTTACACCCCGGTCCCTCAACCATACCCCACACCCCCCAGTCCCACACATCCCTATCCCATGCATGCTAATCCCATACACCCCAAACCCACACATCCTGAACCCTGAAAAATTTTTCTCAAGAGCAAAATGATTTTTTAACGGAAACTTTAAGATCGTTGAAACTTCTGTTATAAATGTATTAATCTTACTCCTTGCGCTACCCGGAAATAACGACGTGAACGTAGTAAGGATTGTTTCCTTTGGGGTGCTTAATTAAAGTGAGTCCCTTGCCTCTCACTGTTCGGGGTGCTTGATTATAGTGAGTCCCCCCGCCTCTCACTAATGTAAATAAATTTTTATTTAACCTCGAAGCAAGTGTTCGAAATAACGACCATTTGCTTCAAGGCACATAGTCAAACGCCTTTGAAAATGGCGAACTGTGTTTTGTAAAGTTTGTCTCGGAATGGCAGCGCATGCTCGACGAATCCTATCCTGCATATGTGCTCTTGTAGTGGGTTGTTCCTCAAAAACAGCATTTTTAAATACCCCCATAAATAGAAATCTGGTGATGTAAAATCGGGTGAGCAAGCAGGCCAGTTAACCGAACCTCCTCGACCAATCCATCTGTTACCATAGTGCTCATTCAAAAACGCCCTCACAATTCGAGCGAAATGTGGTACTGTGCCATCCTGCTGGAGCCATATTCTTCGTCGCGTTTCTAAATCAACATCTTCCATCAACCCAGGTAGTTCATCTCTTATTAGCGTCAAATAGGTATGTTGATTTACATTTGCTTCAAAAAAATAAGGGCCAATCAAATATCCATTGATAATCCCGCACCATACCATAATACTCCAACATCTTTGATGGTTTACAGTTCTGACCCAATGAGGATTCACATCAGACCAATAATGGCAATTATGCCTATTCAGTTCGCCATCACTTTGAAGTTGTGCCTCATCAGAAAAAAAAACAAAGTTAAAAAAGTCTGGATCATTTTCTATCATTTATAAAGCCCATTGGCAAAACACAATACGCTGTTGGAAATGCTGAAACGGTAGCTCTTGAACCAAAGTAATATCAACGCGTGATGTTGAAGCACCTTCATAATTCTTAAAAAACTATTTCTTGGAATACCAATTTCCCTTTCGACTCGACGCTAAGGTGTGGGTCAACATGAATTATTGCAAGGATAGTTAGAACTCGATTATCATTTTCATCATACTCATGGCGCGTACGGTGGCGAACCATGTGTCCACCACGAGCTCTTTGAGTTAAACGTCTGATAGCTCTATCGTCAGGATATCGTCTGTCAGGATAGCGTTCAGCATAAAGTCTTGCCGCACCACGATTATTATTTTGGCTTGCTCCTAAAACCAAAATCATATCAACGATCTCGTTGGGCGGATAGTCAGCCATTTCAGAGCCAGTTATTAATTACTATTAAATTTAAATAGTAAAATGGTATCAAAAATATTAATACTTATAAGGCTCGCCCGTATACGGTCGCGCCTAAAAAGGAAAAACGTCGGAAAATTACGGTATCTTTAATTAGCTAAATGTAATTACCATAAATACTTCGTTTGTCACACTTTTTTAATTTTAAATTTTAAAATAAAATAATCGTTTAAACATTAAAGGTATTCAATTCAATAAAGCATTATTTCTTTTTTTCATTGCAAATAAAACTAAAACTTCCTTTTATTTTTTTGTTTTATGTAAATAATGTGAATTAGTAGCGTTCGAATTTCAGAAATACTAATTTTGATAATGTAATCATTAAAAACACATCTACGAAGAAAATAGGTTCCGTCAATGGTTCTTTTAAATTTATTTTTCAGGTTCTAGCAGGATAGTGGAGCACCACATTTCACGCTCATAATAACAGAATTTTTTATTAAACACTTTAGTATTAGGTGGATTGGTTGAGGAGGTCCGGTGAAATGGCTTGCTTCTTCATCCCATACTTCACCATCAGACTTTTGTTTATGGGGGTCTTTGAAAAATGCTATTTTTGAGCAACAACCCACTACAAGAGCAGATATGCAGGATAGGATTCGTCGAGCATGCGCTGCCATTCCGAGACAAACTTTGCAGAACATAGTTCGCCATTTTCAAAGGCGTTTGACTATGTGCCTTGAAGCAAATGGTCGTAATTTCGAACACTTGCTTGGAGGTTAAATAAAAATTTATTTACATTAGTGAGAGGCGAGGGGACTCACTATAATCAAGCACCCAGAACTGTGAGAGGCAAGGGGACTCACTATAATCAAGCACCCTGAACAGTGAGAGGCAAGGGGACTCATTTTAATCAAGCACCCCGAACAGTGAGAGGCAAGGGGACTCACTTTAATTAAGCACCCCAAAGGAAACAATCCTTACTACGTCCACGTTATTGTTTCTGGGTAGCGCAAGAAGTAAGGTTAATACATTTATAACAGAAGCTTCAATGATCTGAAAGTTTCCGTTAAAAAATCATTTTGCCCTTGAGAAAAATTTTTCAGGGTTCAGGATGTGTGGGTTTGGGGTGTATGGGATTAGCATGCGTGGGATAGGGATGTGTGGGACTGGGGGGTGTGGGGTATGGTTGTGGGACCGGGGTGTAACAGTTCAGCATGTGAGGGCATGAATTCTATGGGGTTAGGATGTGCGAGTTTGAGTTTTGTTTACTAGGATGTGTAAGTTTTGGGTGTGTGGGTTCCTCTATTAAGCCTACGATCAATTTGAACCAGCCTAGCCGGTGGTTCATGGAAAAAAAGATTTTGAACAGACTTTTCTGAGTTTGACCTAGATTTGACCTTGAAATGACCTTGAAAAAAATTTCTCAATATGATTTTGAACGTAAAATTTCCCGCTATTTCCAAATCCGGGATCAAAACTAGGTGTTTCCATGTGAAAAAACCAGTTTGACCTTGAAATAACCTCAAATGTCAAGTTCAAGTTCAAAGACGTTAGCGCCATTATGTGGCCCCATTTGTCCCCTATAACTTTTGCCTGAACCATTTTTCTCTATCTGGCTTAGGTTCTGAGAAATCCGGGTGCGGCGATTAAAATGGGGCACCGTGTATAGGGGTGTGAGTAGAAAAAAAAATCATGTGTTTGAAGTTCTGAACGTTCATCTTAAACGAAATATCGAAAATTTCCAAATTCGCCTTTTTTTATATTATCTATTAGACATATGCATAAAACATGTACAAACTGCAAAATAAGTTATTTCTTTATATAAAAGTGATAATCCCCCCAAATTATCCCAAAAACCACCCGGCTAGACAACGCATGATAACAAAAATTTATACCATCAGAGTATTTGAAATTCAGACAAATTTTATGGCTGATATTTCTTGCAGATGTTGCCTTGGCCTTCTAAAAAATTGGTGATAAGAAAATCGAACCGGTGCATTTCCGTAAAGGGGCTAAAATAGCGTAAAATACCCGACAAATATCGATAAAAAATCCCCACTCTGGAGTTTATTAGTTTCAGACGAATTTCATGGCTGATATTTCTTCCTGATGTTGCCATAGTCTTATAAAAAAATTTGCGATATGAAAATCGTATCCGAGCCTTTCCGTTCGGGGATGTAAAGTGGCTAAAATAGCGAGAAATACACGAAAGATATCGATAAAAAGATCATCACTCGAGAGTTTATTAGTGTCAGCCAAATTTTGTGGCTAATATTTCTTCCAGATGTTGCCATGGAACATGGTTACGTAAACACAACTTATCCGTCATTGATAGAATTGAAATCATCGACTCAGGCGCCGGCTTTCCTTAGTTGTATTTTATGGTTTGTAACGGGATGGCTTCTGGGGAATAATCCCAAAAAGCCACAGGCCGGCGATGCCCTAGAAGACGGTGCCGCGGGTGTCAGACTAAAATGACTTGCCCGGGGATCTGCTCCTGGAATCCCGAAAACAGCGCGAAGATCGCTCTCGAACTTCGCTTTCCAACTTATTGGATCGCTGAGTTAAAAGCGTGCGCTCGAAGAGTAAAGCGCGAGGCCGCTATGCTCACATATGAAAACGACCAGCGGAGTCCTTTTCCCGCGGAGGCGGCGGTATCCGGGAGAAGATTAGGTTAAGGTCGATAAATGAAGAATAGCCTCAATTATTTCACAGCGCAATAACAGGGTCTATTCAAAATAATCCTTTACATCAAAAACGCATCGCGTTGCGCGCCGACAAGAAGACGGGATCCGCCGCTCGGCGCTGGCGGATCAAGGTATCTATTTTTGCTGGGCCGGTGAACGCGCCACCGGTCACTCGCCGCTGTGAGTCGAAAATACACAAATAAATCGCTGCGCTGGAAGTACAGAGAGGCTTACCGGGAGAGGAGTGTACTCCCCTCGTCGCTCGCTCACGAATCCGCTCCTGCGTCAGGCCTTATCCTCCGGTCGACTTCGGAGTGTTCAGGCCGAGTCCTAACATCCAGCCTTCACCTACAGACGCTTCGGACCCCAGGAGTGGCTCGGATTGTTCACTTGCGCTCTTCTCCGTGGACGGTACGTGGACGGGCGCTGCTCTGCACCGATAAGGACGCACGATACCGTTTTCTTCGCGGACGATCAAATTAACTCGCGTACGCGCGGTTTGACAGCCCGAAAGAATCTGATTCAAAAATGAATCGAGCGCGACTTTGCAACCGCCAAAGTCGCGCAGTCCCTGCGCGCAGCTCGCGAATACATCGTTCGAGCGATGTCAACAAACGCTCGAGATGCGTGAATTCGCGGGAACAAGAGTCAAACGAGTTCGATAGAATACGGAGAACCGAGATTCTTATTTTCTCCGTATTTTATCCTGGAACTCCGTTATACCCCTCTCCCAGACGTTGCGTAGCGGGAGAGAAGCAACTCGATACCGAGGCTCTCGTTCAACACGACTTTACGTCAATGGCGGCGTTGATGAGCTGAGCGACAGGCCCGGATACGCGCTGGTTATCGCTTGCATCAAAGCGACAACCACTTGATCCACGTCGAGGGATCGTACGCATGCGCACGGTGGGTCGCTATTCACCGTGAGTCCGCTGAACTCCAACGGTGGTCGGGACTTGTCATATGACGCTTGACGGACCGGAGGCTGTCGCCTCTCATGGCGCTGAAGTTCCGGTCGACGACCGCCTTCGCTCCTCTTCGGAAGGGCATTTTGGAGTTCGTCTCGTCTTCTTGTCCTCTTCGGGCGCTGTTGCCACTCCGGACAGGTCCAGTGAAGATGCGTCGATGACTGGCACGTCCAACACAATTTTCTGGTTGGACTCGGTGGTGAGGAGTTATATGATCCGAGCGTTTTCCTCGACCTTGATGAGCGGTATTCTCGAGTGGCCAAGTTTGGCTTAGTTGACCGCCATTTGTGGCGTCGAGAAAATACCGTCGTCTACGGATTCGAACCCACCTCTTGGTTCGAACCGGGTCCACTCGAGGGTTTCTTGTGTTGGTCTCCTTTGGGTGACCTTGGAGCTCGTTGCGTGGCCGATGAATACGCCTCCTTTTTCCCTGTCGAGCTGGACTTTTGCGGGCTTTGGAACGACTTGAGGTTGTCTCTAGTCCCTTGGCCCGATCGAGGTCGCGACTTGGCAGAGCGCTTGGTTGCGCCTGCAACTCGGATCTTGTTAGACGCAGCTGACTCATGAGGCGACGACATTTGCACTCGCAGCTGGTGTAGCTCGTCGTGCAGCCGTCTCACTTCTTCGCTTAAGCGTCTAAGTTTCTCCTCCTCCAATTTGCGCGTCCGATTACACTTACACTCGCAACGACGCTCAATTTCTGTTTGCGTGGATGCGTCAAAGAGTTGCGAGATAATCGGCGTGCTGTCCACCAGTTGTGCCGTCACCAGATTGTCAATCTTTCCCTCGCTGTTCCTTGGAAAGCTTGGCTGTTCTTCGTCTTCAGGAGTCTGAGAGATGGTAATACAGCTGTCCGCTTCCGATATATTCTCCAAGCGGCTTATATCGGACGTTCCGGACAGTGGGGAGCTTGGAGGATCCTCCCTCCCCCAGGCTGTATTTGCTCTGTCGTCGTGAGCTTGTGAGTATTCAGCACAGCCGTTCGGTGCCCTCAGGCAGTCTGTATACGCCAAGCGACGTGGAATATCAGACTTCACGAACGGGGGGAAGCTTGGAGGATCTCCCCTCCCCCAGGCTGTGCTTACTTCGACGTCGATTTTGTGCATGGACGCTGAAATTGCTGGCGATGGTAAAGTTGCGGTACGGCTGTCCTAAATCCATGTGCGGTCTGCATTCCCCGAGCAACTCGCGTTCTTGGATTCTTCGGACTGGGAGGAGATCGGGGAATCTCCCCTCCCCCAGGCTGTGCTGCACTTTAGTTGCATCTGGACCTCACCCGGTCCTCCTGCTGGAGTTAAAGGGCTCCATAGTAACGTGAGAGCCTCGTTTATTACGTCGCGAGGACTGCCTACTCTTTGATCCATGATCTGCAATACATGTGTCTTCATGGATCTCAGCAAGTTGTTGTCGACTGCTTTGTTCGACGTCAATTGCTGAAACAGGCTGTGGGTCGAGGGATCTTCGTTGTAGTTCGCTTCTGGAGCTCTGCTTGCGTCGAGGATCGTTCCGTTGACGTACTTATTCCTCAATTCGAGTCTCCTTGTGAACTGCTCAATTGCACTTCCACTTATTTCCTATGTGAAGTGGGCCGGGTTGTAATTTCCCGTCAGCCATTGAGTGACTCGCCTAGAATCCCCCTTGATACATCGAGTGCTTCTTAAATCTAGAGCTATATTTGCTTCTATTACAGCTTGGAAGCTCAACTCTAGATTTTTGCACCACTGCTCCATCGATTTGTTCTTCTGAGGTGGATGATTCCATCTTCTGAAGCTAGACCGATTATACAAAAATTTGGCGACGAATTGTGTGTGTGCGCAACTAACTGCTGAGATTTTCTCTCGAATTGGCCGTCTGTTACACAAATTACAATGTTAGAATCCTAACTACCACACACAATTGTCCCAAGCCGCTCGAGAACGACGTTCTTTTGAAAGTAAAAGGATACTCATCAGAATATAAAGTAATGCGATTTAAAAAAAAAACCCTTGACCCTCTTTATCCCCCGCTAAAATTTTACATTTCAATAAATTATTATTTAAATCTAAAATTCTTAATCATGTTCCATTACATAATCCTTCATGTATACTAATATTTCTGATAAGCATAACAATAGAATTTATTCGTAAATGCAATTCGTGAGGTGGTAAATTTTGTGGATTCAATGAATTAAGATATTCTGGTAAAATTCCTTTACCCTTTAAACCGTTATCATCACAATGATCAGCGGAATCAACACTCGTATATATACGTTCATTATAACTATCTAATAACGAAACGACAGTTTTATTAATTTCGTTCACGTCTATATTTCGTGCAGCTAATATAACCGATGAGCTCATTTCATCATAAAGGTGATTTCTTATCAAATGTCCATACATACAAATAATGAAATTAGAATCAGTAGTTATAGATCGTTCAGGAATATCAATATTATCATTGTTGTCATTTAAATCACCGTTTCCCACATCGTAAACAAATTTTGAAAATGTAATATCTTTATCTATAGCTCTCATATTAGTCGTTAACTTAAATTTATGAAACACATTCCACAAAATACTACTTTTGACAGATAAATTTATAACTTCACTTCGAATGCTTCGTGGTAATATAGGTAATAATTGTCTAAAATCTCTACCTAAAATGATAATTTTACCACCAAACAATAAATCATTACTCATAATATCTTTTGAAGTCCTGTCCATGATTTCGAATGCGTATTGCGGAGCCATTGGGGCCTCATCCCAAATAAACACATCTGTTGGCCTCAAAAATTGCCCTTCCTTTGATTGCACAGCGATATTAGATGAAGAATCTGATAATAAAGGTACAGGCAAACCTAGTACTTTTTGAACCGTCATTCCTTTAGGTAGTACCGTTGCAGCAATTCCAGTAAAAGCCATACAACAAACATTTTTGCTTTGACTTTTTAGTAAATTATATAATGTCGTATATGCAAACGTTTTCCCAGATCCACCAGGGCCATCGATATAAAAACCCCGAGAGCTGTTATAATCAATAACATTTGATACTCTTAAAATCTTATCAACAATTTCTTCTTGATCCCTGTTTAACATGGAATACTGTCTATCTCCCATATCTGCCAAGTTACCACGCAATTCATTACTATCCTCAATATGGTTATTCACTACTAATTGAGGCATCGATGGAAAGTTCGCAATATCATTGCCTTCAGCTATCAACATTTCACAAATATTGGAATAAGCTAAATTGTAAGCTCTGGTATGATCTCCATATAATCTTAGGAAGTCTTCTGATAAAACATCTTTAAAATTTTCCGAAAGTTCGTCCGGATGCACAGGTTGACAATGAATCAAAATACGTACAAATAACAGATGTATACTACCTGGCATCATCCAACTTACAGCTTCCTGCATAGATCGACTCCATTCCTCAGCATCATCTATAAGACCTAACGCTAAGCAAGCTTCCGAAAACGTCATATACTGAACACCGTTTACATTTTTTAATTCATCAAAACTTTTTGTGCTTCTACAATTTAATAAAAGTAATCTTAATCGAAATAACTCTACCTGACTTGGACTGACGGAATACATACGTCCGATACAAAATTTACTATACTAAAATACTAAAAATTTTCTGACCATTATCATTATCTTCTTTAAAAACATAGTGAGCTGGAATTTCAGCATAAACGTATTGTCTAGCTGAAAAATCTTGTTTATTCAAATCAAAATAAGCTAATAATGTAGTGGTTCGATTTAGTGCAGCCTCCACAGCAAGATCATCATCAATATCATCAATTATAATTGACTGTTGTTGAGGTAAATGAACTGCTAAGCGTATGATACTATGACTTTTACACTGTAATGGTTTAATTAAAATACGATAACATGCTTCAACTGGGCTAACATATCGCGTTTCTATAAAACTACGAACTTCATCGTGATTAATTACCCTCTCATTATTTAACTCTTCAACTATGATATTAGCTGCATCGTAACCTTTATAAACATATTTTTACAAATATTTCACGGACGTTACGCTGGGCACTACTTTAACGTTTATATGACAATTGAATATGCCTAATAACCCAGGATAATATGGTACTACAAATCGATTGTCTACAGTTTGATTATGACGCATAATTTTTTTCCCATCATTTCTTCGTGTATAATACGGATATCCATCAGGTGACATTATAGTTTCCTCTCAAAATTCTCTTGGGTAATGTTTCGAACATTGACCGTCAATGATACATCTATTATCACATGGACCATGTATCATATTATTAACTACAGTGTTATACAATATTGGATCTGTCTCAGAATCAAGAATTTCAGCAGAAATGTATTTATCGTATTTAATTTAAAACCATTTTTTAAAGTAACTAAAATGTGTGCATGAAGTAAACCTCGTTTCTGAAATTCTACAACATGTACGTGAGCTGAAACTTCGCCAAAATATTTCTTTTTTGTTATTAGCGAGATTAAATATTCTTTTTTAAATGGAAAACACAAGCACAGATATCAGGACGATCTGAAGCCTGTTGACCCGGTAATAAATTATCTTTAATTTCAAGCCAGTTAGGATTACACGTCATAGTTATAAACAGATCAGGTTTTCCTTTCATACGAACTATAGCCATTGCATCTTGATAATTTTGCATCATATATCTAGGAGAGCCAACAAAAAATGATGGCCATATAACTATTTTACCTACTTGACAATTCATATCATTTGCAGTATTATTTAAATGCTCAACTAATCCTCGGTATGATTCCACACGCAATTGTTTTTGATTGCGCCGAATATATTCAATACGATCCCTCTCCATTTTAACGTACCTATCAACAATCCATTGTTGAAATAATCTACGGCCTAACAAAAATGCATTGAATATATCAGATTTATGCCTATTCTATATTTAACATAAGATCCCCTAGTTACTCGACGATTACTTTGTTCACCTTGTGCATCATCATTATCTACTACGAATGTCCTATTATTTATTTTCGCTATATTTTTATGCCAACCTTGCGATCCATGAGGATAAAACAGTGGATATACCATAGGTTCTACGTTTGGATACATTGAACTTACTGATTGCAATGCACGCGTAGCCTTATTACGGATAGTCACATGATTCAGGAATGTCACATGATTCAGGAATGTCATCATCGGCTGTAGTAACAAAAACTGCAGCAACCTCATTTGTTCTTTGTAAATTATTCCTATTTCGATCATAGCCCGGTTTTAAACTAAAAATTAGTTGTAATTCAGCTTCCGTATCACTACCCAATAATTGACGTTGATGATCAATTTCTTCCTTCATCATTAGATATGATTTGGCAAATAAATTATATGGTCTTATCATTTGCTCTAAACTATACATTATTTCTTTGTCAGTTCCTGCGTTAGCCGCAATTCTATAGTCGATAGCTTCTTGCGGATCTACGATAAAAAGCTGACTATATTTAGGATAATCATTTTCCGATGGATATAAAGCCTCATTTATTTGGTAATAAATTTGACCTTGTATTTTGAAACAATATGGAGCTCTACCTATTGTAGGCATATCAACTACATTGGCATTAAAAGATGCAAATGAAAATGAACTATTATAATTTCGTATACGTTCAAAAAATGCTTTACTTTTTTGATGATTATTTTCAAATAATGAACGTAAATTATCTGGAAAATCTGGAATTTCTGCCAATTTAACAGTCCCATTACCACAACAATCATTAATGAATTACCCTTGTTGAACACTTTCTCTGCAGTAAAATGTTTCGCGTTACAATGACTGCCTAAAACATCCATTTCATCTAAATAGTATTCATCAACATTACTATTTTGTTCCAAAAATCTTCGATTCTCTACATTTCGTTCATGTCTTTTATTTGTCATCATGCCTTATATCAAATTTACCTGATTATTATTAGGTTCCAATGTATTTGAATTATTATTGACATTATTATCGCACCGAACCCTGTATCGTTTTGCTCTTTCATTTCTTCAAACCCGTTGCCTTTCTCGGAACTCCCTTTCCTCCTCAGAAGTACGTCTGATTCTAGGTCTACAGCGACGACGATTTTCATCAATAACGTGCTCATAGTCATGCTCCATTTCATTATTATTAGGTTCCAATGTAATTGAATTATTATTGACATTATTATCGCACCGAACCCTGTATCGTCTTGCTCTTTCATTTCTTAAAACCTGTAGCCTTTCTCGGAACTCGCTTTCCTCCTCAGAAGTACGTCTGATTCTAGGTCTACCGCGACGACGATTTTCATAAATAACTTGCTCAACATTGTCATGCTCCATTTCATTATTTTTAGGTTCCAATGTATTTGAATTATTATTGACATTATTATCGCACCGAGCCCTGGATCGTCTTTCTCTTTCATTTCTTAAAACCCGTTGCCTTTCTCGGAACTCCCTTTCCTCCTCAGAAGTACGTCTGATTCTAGGTCTACAGCGAAGACGATTTTCATGAATAACTTGATCAACATTGTCATACTCCATTAAACTACTAATATTTAAATGCCGCTAATGATATTTCCAATGAAATATAATATAAATAATAATAATAAACAATAAATAAGAAAAATTAATCGAGACTTTTTATTAATGCTAATACAAATACTTGTAAAAGTTCAATAATAATCAAAATATAGTTTTTAATTTTTAATCAAAATGGCACATGTTCAATAATAACAGCCAAAGTTCAATAGCAAAAATCAGTTCTTATCACTTCTTTTCAGTTCTAATCAGTAACAATCAACACTCAATAGTGATATCAAAAGTCAATAATCAATATTCAATGGTCAATATTCAATTCAATTCAATAGTCAATAATCAATAGATATTAATAAACAGACAATAATCAACAACTCATAATTATTATTTATGAGTTCATTTCAGTTCACATCAGTTCATTTCAGTTTACATCAATTCATTTCAGTTCATATCAGTTCATTTCAGTTCATTTCAGTTCACATCAATTCATTTCAGTTCATATCAGTTCATTTCAGTTCATATAAATTCTTATCAATTCTTATCAGTTCATTTCGATTTTTATCAGTTCTTATCAATAACAGTCAATACTACTCAATAGAAATATCAAAAATAAATAATAAATAATTAATAATTAATATTCAATAATCCATAATCAATATTTAATGGTCAATATTCACTAGCCAATAATCAATATTTAATGGTGAATATTCAATAAACAATAATCAATATTAAATAGACAATAACCAACAAACGATACTCAATAAACAATACGAAAAAAAAATCAATAGACAATAAATATTATAATCAATGATCACAACACAATAATCAATAACTCGTTTTTCTTTAATCTTTAGAGAAGATTCAAGTATACACCTATTAGATAGCTGTATACTTGCTTGCACACCTGAAAAGCATAATTCACAGCATTAATATTTATTTATATTACACAGGCACACAAAAAAAAAAGTGGTCTGTTACTGAGACTTAACATACCCCCTCTTATGCATTTTGACTCGCTGAATCCGAATCCCAAGCCAGAATTGCGACATCACCCCTCAGTTTTTTTTTAATCGTGTAAAACCACCCCTAAATCGAAAAATCCGGAATATTCCGCTTTTAACGTTGGGAAAATTTTTATAAACTGCCTAAAAATTGCTGCAGATCTAAAGCTATACACATTTTGAGGCGCTAAATCCGAATCCAAAGGCAGATTCGTGCCATTACCCCTCAGTTCTTTTTAAATCGTGGAAAACCACCCCTAAGTCGAAAAATCCAGAAATTCCGCTTTTAACATTAGGAAAATTTGAATAAACTGCCTAAAAATGACTGCAGAACTGGAGCTATACACATTTTGAGGCGCTAAATCCGAATCCAAAGGCAGATTTGTGCCATCACCCCTCAGCTCATTTTAAATCGTGGAAAACCACCCCTAAATTGAAAAATCCGGAATATTCCGCTTTTAACGTTGGGCAAATTGGTATAAACTGCCTAAAAATGACTGCAGGCTGGAGCTACACAAATTTTGAGGCGCTAAATCCGAATCCAAAGGCAGATTTGTGCCATCACCCCTCAGCTCTTTCTAAATCGTGGAAAACCACCCCTAAATTGAAAAAGCCGGAATATTCCGCTTTTAACATTGGGCAAATTGGTATAAACTGCCTAAAAATGACTGCAAATCTACTGCTATACATATTTTGAGGCACTGAATCCGAATTCGAAACGAGATTTGCGACATCCCCTCTCTTTTTTTCAATCACGGAAAACTACCCCTAACATAGAAAAATTCGAAAAATTCAGCTTTTGTCCCTTTTTCAAACCCGGAACCCTTGAACTTATAACCCTTAAACCCTAAACCATGAAACCTTCAACCCTTAAACTGAACCCTTAAATCCTGAACCCATAAATCCTGAATCCCTTAAACCTGAACCATTAAATCCTGAACTCCTTAACTCTGAATCCTTTAATTCCAAACCCTAAAATCCTTAAACATTAAACCCACAACCCTTTAACCCTCAATCGTTAAACCCTTAACCGTTGAACCCTGAACTCTTGAACCCTTAAAATCTTAGATCCTGAACCCTTAAGCCCTCAACCCATGAACGATGAACGACTAAACTCCGAACCCTTATATGGTCAACAAGAAATGCGCTCAATCCTATCCGAATCCAAAGGCAGATTTATGCCATCACCCCTTAGTTCTTTTTAAATCGTGGAAAACCACCCCTTAATCGAAATATCTGGAATATTCCGCATTTAACATTAGGCAAAGGACCCCACACACAATGTATGGGAAAAAATCATCCGGTCAAATTGAACGAAACTTTGGAAAAACATCTTGAGGTCCTAAAGAAATCTATCTTTTTTCAATTTCGTTCAATTTGACCGAATGATTTTTTCCCATACATTGTGTGCGGGGTCCTTTGTATAAACTGCCTAAAAATGACTGCAGATCTAATGCTATACATATTTTGAGGCACTAAATCCGAATTCCAAACGAGATTTACGACATTCCCTCTCCTTTTTTTCAATCACGGAAAACCACTCCCAACATCGAAAAATTCGAAAAATTCAGCTTTTACCCTTTTAACATTCAAACCCTGAACCCTTAAACTTATAACCTTTAAACCCGAAACCTTAAAACCCTTAACCCTTTAACCTGGAACCTTTAAACCCATACCCCATAAATCCTGAACCCCTTAAACCTGAACTTTTAAATCCTGAACCCTTTAACCCTGAATCCTTTAATCCCCAACCCTAAAATTCTTAAACATTAAACCCACAACCCTTTAACCCTTAATCGTTGACCCCTGAACTCTTAAACCCTTAGAACCTGAACCCTTAAGCCCTCAACCCTTATACGATGAACCACTAAACTCTGAACCCTTAAAACATCAACCTTGAAACCTAATGGTATGACTGTCCCTCAAAACCCTTAAGAAGTGAAAACTGAAATCCTCAGCTCTTAAACCCTCAACCATTAAACCTTGTCTCTTTAAAAAACTAATTCAATTCTCTCTTTTTCGCTTATAGCGGATTCTCTTATCCTCAAATGACCTGTGTAAAGGATTTCTGGATCTTTTTTTATCACTTTGATTAGTTTCTCTTTTCAACATCCAGTAGTAGTCTGCCATCATATTAACACCCCAAGTGCCTTGATATCTCCTCTCCATTTCTTTTAGGTCTTGGTGAAACCGCTCACCTTGCTCTTCGCTGTAGTCACCTAAGTTCTCAGGAAAATATTGCAAATGTGAGTGCAAAAAATGTAATTTCACACTCATCAAAGAACCTAAACGTTCGTAGTTATCGAATAAATCTGAAACAATTTGTTCATATTCCTGACTTTTCTGATTACCTAAAAAATTTTCAGCAATACTTTGAAAACTGAGCCATGCTAACTTTTCTGTTTCGTTCATTGTGTTGATGAAATTAGGATGTCGAAACATTCTTCGAATTTGAGGGCCGTCAAAAATTCCTGCTTTTATTTTAGCGTTACTGAGACCTGGAAAATGATCTGACAAGTATTGGAAACAGGCCCCTTCTTTATCTAATGCTTTAGTAAACTGCTTCATTAAACCAAGTTTAATGTGCAGTGGAGGAAGAAGGATTTTTAATGGATCGAGCAATGGTTCTTGAAGCACGTTGTAAGTACCTGGATTAAGCGCATTTCTTTTTGGCCACTCTCTTCCTGTAATGATTTATGCGATCTCTGCTGTCCCACAAACATAGAAAGCATGGAAACTTTGTGAAACCTGACTGTTGCCCTAATATGATGGATATGATTTTCAAGTCTCCACAAACTTGCCACTTGCGTTCTTCATATTTTATTTTCTCTAGGACATACTTCATATTTTCATAACTTTCTTTTAGTTTCGTGGAATGAGCTATTGGGATGCTTGCGTATTTATTTCCATTATGCAGCAAAACTGCCTTTAGACTTTGCTTTGAAGAGTCTATGAAGAGTCGCCATTCACTGGACTTGTAAATATTAGGTTTTAATTCATTAATCAGACTCTTTACATCTGTGCAATAAACTAATGTTTTATCCTCATCTACAGTGAAATATTTTGTAAACTCTTGTTCCCGTTTTCTATAAACAGAAGATTTAGTTCCAGGTTCTACTAATTCCCGCCTCTTAAATTCCGCTGCCATGAATTCTGCAACATCTTTAGAGACGCCAGTATTTCGAATAAAATCGTTTAAATCTTTTTGGTTAAATGCTTTAGGATTCCATGGCTTAACAGAAGGTGGAACATACTCGTCTTCACTTTCATCCATTTCACTTTCACTAATTCCCATTGATTCGCTCTCACTATCATCTTCATTTTTTCTTATGTCGTCTTCTTCAATATCTTTTTCCATAAAATCTTCTTCTACATTCATAAGTTCACCAGCATCACAAATAGTTTCCTCTTTTTCAAATTCATTGGATGTATGAATATCTGATTCCATGATAGGTTTTATCATTGAAGAGACATTAGCATATTTTATTTTAGATTTATTTTTTGAGTTGAAGCCACTTGTAATAGTTTTGCAAAAATAGCAGTCATCGCATGACTGTGGTTTCTGCCATATAGTTGGCGTGGTAAATTGTAACACTTTCTTTCCTTTGCTTTTCTTCCATCGATTCAACATCGTTAGACAAGTACAGCACATCACTTGAGGAACCCACCATGTATTTTCAACAAGTATCTGCATTTTGAAGCAGTCAAGAAAATTTTTCTATTTAAATCCGTAATAGGTCTGCGGTACTTTGCCACCTCAAATTTACCACATATGTAGCAAAACCGATTTGGTTCTCCAAGGCAATCGTGGTTACTTGAGGGGTTTCTTGTGGCATTATACTCAACACTGACCAAGTTATCCACCTGTGAAGAGCTGCGGTCGTATGATGACGACAACTGCGGGCCCGCTTGTTCATCCTGACCAGTCGCCGTACTGGGTTTCCGAAGCCCTGCATCGTAATAGATATATTACTTATATCTGCCATGACGGCGAAACGCCCTTTTCCAGGAACTTTGCCAGAATATACAAAAAATTTATACAAAAAACCGAAGTGAAAAAAAACCAGCAAAAAATTTATCCTTTGCCCACCGTCACCACGGGGAGGTGCCCTGGGTGCAGATATAAGTGATATATATTCACGATGCAGTGCTTCAGAAACCCAGGGCGACTGGTTAGGGTGAGCAAGCGGGCCCGCAGCCGTCGTCATCATACCACCGCAGCTCTTCACAGGTGGATGACTTGTCTAACGATGTTGAATCAATGAAAAAAAAGCAATGGAAAGGAAGTTTTACAATTTACCACGCCAACTACATGGCAGAAACCACAGCCATGCGATGACTGCTATTTTTGCAAAACTATTACAAGCGGCTTTAACTCAAGAAATAAATCTAAAATAAAATACGCTAATGTCTCTTCAACAATAAAACCCATTACGAAATCAGATATTCATATATCCAATGGATTTGAAAGAGAGGAAACTATTTGTGATGCTGGTAAACGTATGAATGTAGAAGAAGACTTTATGGAAGAAGATATTGAAGAAGACGTCATAAGAAAAAATGAAGATGACAGTGAAAGTGAATTAATGGAGATTAGTCAATGTGAAATGGATGAAAGTAAAGACAAGTATGTTCCATATTCTGTTATGTTATGCAATCCTAAACCATTTAACCAAAAAGATTTAAATGACTTTTTTCGCAATACTGGCGTCTCGAAAGATGTTCCAGAATTCATGGCAGCGGAATTTAAAAGGCGGGAATTAGTAGAACCTGGAACTAA
Organism: Torymus aiolomorphi; assembly: GCA_036365515.1. Taxonomy (NCBI): domain Eukaryota; kingdom Metazoa; phylum Arthropoda; class Insecta; order Hymenoptera; family Torymidae; genus Torymus; species Torymus aiolomorphi. The sequence goes on from CM070875.1 coordinate 154,079,488, forward strand.
ATCTTCTGTTTATAGAAAACGGGAACAAGAGTTAATAAAATATTTCACTGTAGATGAGGATAAAACATTAGTTTATTGCACAGATGTAAAGAGTCTGATTAATGAATTAAAACCTAATATTTACAAGTCCAGTGAATGGCGACTCTTCACAGACTCTTCAAAGCAAAGTCTAAAGGCAGTTTTGCTGCATAATGGAAATAAATACGCAAGCATCCCAATAGCTCATTCCACGAAACTAAAAGAAAGTTATGAAAATATGAAGTATGTCCTAGAGAAAATAAATCATATCCATCATATTAGGACAACAGTAAGGTTTTACAAAGTTTCCGTGCTTTCTATGTTTATGGGACAGCGGAGATCGCATAAATCATTACAGGAAGAGAGAATGGCCAAAAAGAAATGCGCTTAATCCAGGTACTTACAATGTGCTTCAAGAACGCTAAAATCCAGGTACTTACAATGTGCTTCTCAGTAACGCTAAAATAAAAGCAGGAATTTTTGACGGCCCTCAAATTCGAAGAATGTTTCGAGATCCTAATTTCATCAACACAATGAACGAAACAGAAAAGTTAGCATGGCTCAGTTTTCAAAGTATTGCTGAAAATTTTTTAGGTAATCAGAGAAGTCAGGAATATGAACAAATTGTTTCAGATTTATTCGATAACTACGAACGTTTAGGTTGTTTGATGAGTGTGAAATTACATTTTTTGCACGCCCATTTCCAATACTTTCCTGAAAACTTAGGTAACTACAGCGAAGAGCAGGTGAGCGATTTCACAAAGACCTTATAGAAATGGAGAGGAGATATCAAGGCACTTGAGGTATTAATATGATGGCTGACTACTGCAAGATGTTGGAAAGAGAAACTAACCCAGGTTATACAAAAAGATCCAGAAATCATTTACACAGGTCATTTGAGGATAAAAGAACCCGCTATAAGCGAAAAAGAGAAAATTGAATTAGTTTTTTAAAGACGCAAGGTTTAATGGTTGAGGGTTTAAGAGCTGAAGGTTTCAGTTTTCACATTTTAAGGGTTTTAAGGGACAATTAATGGTTTGAGGGTTGATGCTTTAAGGGTTCAGAGTTTAATGGTTCATCGTTCAAGGGTTTAAGGGTTCAGGGTTAAGGGTTGAGGGCTTAAGGGATGAGGATCTGAGGGTTTAAGAGTTCAGGGTTCAACGGTTAAGAGTTTAAAAGGTTGAGGATTAAAGGGCTATGGGTTCAATGTTTAAGGATTCTAGAGTTGGGGATTAAAGGATTCAGGGTTAAAGGGTTCAGGATTAAAGGCTTTTAGCGTTGAGGGCTTCAAGGTTTAGGGTTTAAGAGTTATAAGTTCAAGGATTCAGGGTTTAGGCGTTGAAAGGGTCAAAAGCTGAATTTTTCGAATTTTTGGATTTAGGGTTGGTTTTCCGTGATTGAAAAAAAAGTAGAGGGAATGTAGTAAATCTCGTTTCGAATTCGGGTTCAATGCCTCAAAGTATGTATAGCAGTAGATCTGCAGTCATTTTTAGGCAGTTTGTACTAATTTGCCCAATGTTAAAAGCGGAATATTCCGGATTTTTCAATTTAGGGGTGGTTTTCCACGATTTAAAAAACACTGAGGGGTGATGGCACAAATCTGCATTTGGATTCGGATTCAGCGCCTCAAAATGTGTATAGCTTTAGATCTGCAATAATGTTTAGGCAGTTTTCACAAATTTTCCCAACGTTAAAAGCGGAATATACCAGATTTTTCGATTTAGGGGTGGTTTTCCACGATTTAAAAAGAACTGAGGGCTGATGGCACAAATCTGCCTTTGGATTCGGATTCAGCGCGTCAAAATGCATAAGAGAGGGTATGTCAAGTCTCAGTAACAGACCACTTTTCTTTTTGTGTGCCTGTGTAATCTAAGGGAGAGGTGGTACACCCTGCGACGTATCATTTAAGCACTTATCCAACGAAACCTAAATCAGTGATTTTTCGATACATAGAATAACGTATATGCGAATTTGTCAACTATGCGCTTTAACTTCACGGCTTCGCGATACACGGAGTCATTGCACTCTTCGAAATACAAAAGCAACAATTTTATTGATTCAGCAAGAATGATATACGCCAATTGTGACTCTCAATTTAAACAATGCGCCCAATGTAATTAATAATTTATATATCTTAAAATTTCTAAATGATTTCAATCATTATTGAATGTGTTTGAAGTTTGCAACGTTGGGATCTAAAGAAAAATCGAAATTGAAAACTCGGTTTTTTCTAATTGGACGGAGTTTATTATCATCAAGAATGATAAAATACACGTGAAAAACAAAAAACAATTCAAAAACAAGCAACCCCCCGCCCCCCCAAAGCAACCTTTACGTAGATCAGTCCATAGAAAAAATTCTATATACGTTGCTTTTGGTTTTTTCCCCGCTTTTATTGTTGCTTATGGATTATAGCGATAAAACTACCAGAAAAAAATTGGCGACCAAATTGAATCCCCGGAACACCCGCAAATAGTCGATTATATAGGGGAAAAATAAATTCTATTTTCGTTGCTTTTGTTTTTCTCCCCGATTTTATTGTTGCTTATGGATTCTAGCGATAAATCTGTACCAGAAAAAAATTGGCGATCAAACTGAATCCCCCGAACACCCCCGAATAGTCGTTTATGTAGCGCGGCAAGTGGAAAAAAAATTCTATTTCCGTTGCTTTTGGTTTTACCCCGATTTTATTGTTGCTTATAGATTCTAGCAATAAAACTGTACCAGAAAAAAATTGGCCACCAAATTGAATCCCCGGAACACCCGCAAATAGTCGATTATATAGGGGTGCAGGTGAAAAAAAAATTCTATTTTCGTTGCTTGTAGTTTTTTCCTCGATTTTATTGCTGCTTATGGATTCTGACGATAAAACTGGAGCAGAATAAAATTGGCGACCAAATTGAATCCCCGGAACACCGCCCAATAGTCGACTATATAGGGGTGCAAGTGGAAAGAAATTCTATTTTCGTTGCTTTTGGTTTTTCCCCGATTTTATTGTTGCTTATAGATTCTGGCGATAAAACTGTACCGAAAAAAAATTGGCGACCAAATTGAATCCCCGGAACACGCCCAAATAGTCGATTTTATTGGGTGTGGTAGAGATAAAAGGAAAACGTGTGGAATCAGTGATTTTCCTTTACTATAGCTTTGACATTGAAATAAGTGGATGTATAGGTACAATATGTGTAGTTCGACGGTATATTATGAGAAAAAGTTTCTTATGAGTTGCAAGTTTGACGCTTGCGATTTCATTAGCTATCCTCTATTGAAATTCTTGAGGACTATGCAGAAATGGTGTATATAAGCGAGGTAGGTATGCCTTGAGTATTGTCAGTTCTAAATTCTTCTTTAAATTCTACACTGTAAATCGATATGGTTCCTATCATCAGCGTAAGTATATATTTTGTTTATTATTATTATTATTATTTTTTTTTTTTTTATAATAAATCTATTCAATTTGATTATAGGTTCATCGTCTTGTTTACGAGAGAACCAAGAGGATTTTTTTCCGTTCTACGAACGATTTATTTCAGTTGGGAATGGTGGTGGTCAGCGTGCTGAAAAGGCCTAATGTTTCTCGATTTTATAGGGTAGGAGCCTAATTATTTCCCTCGTTTACACTCGCTTGATTTTTTTATCTTATATTTCAGACTTAAAAAAAATTGTGTTTGTTTGTTCGTTTCAGATAAATCAATGGTCCTGCCTTGATCAGCGAGAGGAAGAAAATCTAGCGAGGCCAGATTTCGACATTTTAGAGCTACCCTTCTTGCTGAAAAAAGAGGAATCAGTCCTTTTGATGATAGGGCGGTTGCAGCTAACTCTTGTAAATAACGAAGAGGACGATTTTTTTTGTTTTACAGAGATTATTTTATTTCGCAGAGGTGTATCTGGACTCGAGAGTGTGGTTACGTTTTGTACAATCGAGTTTTGGAACTATGTTTTACCTTAGGAATGACGTTATTTTTAAAAGTTAGCATCTATTTATTTGTACCTATGTAAGTACCTTGTATTATTTTATATTATTAAACAAGAAAATATATGTTATATGTAAAAAGAAAAAGATTGTTCTTGTTGTACCCTTTTTTCCATTCCTGTCTTTCCTTCTTGTCCCTTGTTCTCCTTAATAATAATGATAATAATGACCAAAATGAAATAAGTTATAATAATAATATTAATAATAATAATAATAGTTAGCTTTACTTATTGGTCTGATAGTTATTAATTTACGTTTTTAGGGAATGATTTAATATCATTCACTTCCCTCCCTGCTGAGATATTTGGCAAAAGATACTTTTTTTTCCTTGTTTAAGTACAATAACATTAAAGGGCTTTTGATGTTATCATAACAAAATTATTTTAACAATCGTATTATAATTATTTCAAAAAGAAAAATACAATTATATGGTGTAAGTTTTTTTTTCGTAAAAAGGAAGGGAAATAAGTCGAAATGATTTTGATAAATTTTGACTTGTTATTGCTTTTATGCATCAATGTATTTTACCTTCGTTAGAAAATTTTCAGCCATTTCAAAAGTTCATTTTAGAACTTAATTTTTTCCGGCATAGGTAGTATTCACGTATTTGCATTAAAGAATACGCAATCTGTTAGCGTAGAAAAATATTTTACATACTCAATACAATGCAGAATAGTGTATCTTATAGGATGATCATGTTAAGATATGTCTGAACTGATCACTTCCAATACATATATTCTATTTAATCTTAGCAATGTGAACATAGCTACCTGGACAATTTTTTCTGTTCTTAAGCTCTTTAAAAAAAATTTATGAGTGTGAACCATTGTTTTGTTTTTTAGGCAAATACAGTTTAATTTTGCATAAAATTATAGTCAAATTATATTTTTTATCTTATGTGAAAAGGTTTGGGAATGTTTTTATTTCTTTTCCTTTTGGATTATTTCTATATTTTCTTATAAAATCGTAAGTAATTAAATTGATCCGTCTAACATTTTTCTCCTTTGTGACTAAATAATTAATTAAATATTTCCATTATTTAATAACACATAATTTTTACAAATAAAACTTTTGCTTGTCTCATTAGCAAACAAAAACTGAGGTATTTTAATATGTAATCGCAATATTTTTATTTGTTGTTAAAAAGGAAAGAACAATAATTTTTTTTATTTTGTCAACGATGTTAGTTTTCGTTGTAATAATATTTCAAAGAATTATCATGTATGAATCTTTACGCTGTCTTCATAAAAAAAATTATTCGTATAATTTCATTATCCAGACTTATCTTATTTGGATCGCGTTTTTCTAAAATTATTAACCTTTTTAGGGAGTATAGTTGCTTTTCATGAAATATACTAACAACTTGATAAGAATAACTGTAGACAAATGATAAGTGGTTTAAATTGTAAATTTGGTAAAATCTGGATCACCTTAGGTTTATATTCTAGTTGGCCAAGCAGTAGGATGGGTTTGCTTCAAATGAAAAACCGCTGCCAATTCATTGGCACGTAGCTTCCTTAACCGTAATTTGTTGATTCCTTTAATTAATTTTTAATAGCAAAATTTATAATTTTTTAAAAAATTTATTGCATAATTATAATTAAATTCATTTATGAATATTAAAAATTGTTAATTTTTAAATTTATTTATTTATTATTTATTTATATCAAATGTATATAAATTTTGAGCTGATAACTAAAGTTATCGAAAACGTGTTTTTTTTTTATATTTCATAATTCATATTTTTTAAGAAAAAAAAAATTTACAGCTATCATTGTTCTTTTGATATTAACAAAAACGTGTTTTTTTAAAAAAGTTCATAACTCACAAATGAATTATAATAATGCAGAATATAATGCATTCATAATTATAAATTATAATAGATATAATTTTTAAACATTTTAATTCATTTTGTTGGTTGGTTTTTTAAAAATTAAAAAAAAATCATCAATGCCTACTCAATGACGTTTCCTCATTCCACACCACCTAGCGGTAGATATCACTGCGTATGCAGTACTGCAGGATTCGTGACTAACCCACAGCTTGTTGGACCCGGCCGTAATACATACTGCACTACACGCTACCCCGATCGGAGCGCCACCTACTCTTATACTATTTTAATTATTCATCAGTTTTGAATACTTAAACTCAAAAATTCAATCTTGAAAAATCAAACATATTATATTTTGACGCCAATACTATATACTTTTATAATATACTGATGATAACATCATTGGAGTTATGAGTTTAAAAAAAAACACGTTTCTATTTATGATGATAACTAAAGAACCGTGATAGATAGAAAATTAATTTTTTCTAGAAAATATAGGTACTTTAATTCTCTTTCGAATGCCACCCACCCCATTCAGATACATAGAGCCGTTCTCGAGAAATTACGATTTTAAAAAAATATCAAAAAATTTTTAACCTCAAATATCTCTGAAATTTATGGACCAATCATTCTGCCCAAAGAACTCGACCGAGACTATAAAAAATCTACCCCTAAAAGGAATTTTGAAGCCATTAAGTCAATTTTACTCTTGTAATCGTTGGACATACAAAACTGATTTTTTTCATTTTTCAATTTTTTACTCAAAATCTAGCCTACAGAATGTATTCAAATTTTAACAGATTATAGCTATTTATATTCTGTATTATCATGATTTTTCTCAAAAAAATTGACCGTTAAGTTCAGGAGTTATAAGCTTCTAAAAAAAAAACACGTTTTTGTTAATAACAAAAGAACCGTGATAGCTAGAAACTTTTTTTTTTAGAAAATATAGGAATTTTAATTCTCTTTCGAACGCTACCCATCAGATTCGAATAACTCGATCCTATCATTAAAAAAAAATCAAAAAACAGTTTTGAGAAAATCGAAAATTTGAAAAAAAAAACAAAAACGCATCGCCCCAATCAAAAACGGATTTTTGACCCGCCATCACGCAAAAAAAAAACAAAAAAAATGAGACCTGTCCGGTCAAAATCGACCGAGTAGAAGCTGAGATCCAGGCGTATACACACACACACACACACACACACACACACACACACACACACACACACACACACAGCACACAGACACACACACACACACGCGCGCGCATCCATACAGACATTTTTCAAAAACCATGTATTTTGACTCCTAACACCTCGGAACACAATTATAACATGTTTTTACAACAACTCAAAAATTTACTATCACAAAGCTTCCTCTAGTAGGAAGCAAAAGTTCAACTGCAATTATAATTCTCTATTACTGTATTAAATTTGGAAAAATAAGAAGAGATTATGTTGTCCATATCCTAAAAAAAAAAATGTTATGTTAATATTTGCTATAATATTGTCTTTGCTTGTTCCCCATAATTGGACAAAATATTATTTTGTTCATTTTAATAGCGTTGAAAATTCTTATTATGCTGATCCTTTTGAAATTTATTCATATTTGGTTCTTTAAGGGGGCTAGACACCTTCTTTCTCTGAAATAAGAAGTCACATTTTAATACATAAATGTAAACTAATTATTTCATACTTTTTACATATAAAAGTGGGTATATTTACCTTACCTTAAAACTTTCTCCGATGGGCCTTTTATATGGTCTAGAACCATAGTCATCGATGAAACAAGTTTTTTCACTATCCGTAAGCTTTGAAATTTTCCTGTGGATGGATTGACTTCAGATTTGAACTAAATTACTCCTGAATAGTATAATTCTCATATGAGTGTAGGGATTTTTGATCTAATGAGAAAAAAAAAATTGTGCTGTTTTTCAAGAGTTTTTTTTTAATTTTTTTAAATTTTTTATATTTTTTCATAATTTTTCTGATGTAAAAATTTTTTCCGACATTTAATCCTAAATCCCTAAACTCATATGAGAATGATACTATTCAGGAGTAATTTAGTTCAAATCTGGAGTCAATCCATCCACAGGAAAATTTCAAAGCTTACGGATAGTGAAAAAACTTGTTTCATCGATGACTATGATTCTGGACCATATAAAATGCCCATCGGAGAAAGTTTTAAGGTAAGGTAAATATACCCACTTTTATATGTAAAAAGTATTAAATAATTAGTTTACATTTATGTATTAAAATGTGACTTCTTATTTAAGAGAAAAAATTCGATAAAAAAATTAGCCCCCTTAATAGCCCATGTTTTGTCTCCCTTTTTAAACTTTTTTCTGTTAGTAAATTTATTGTAATGATCTTTAGATTTTAATTTTAATCTTGTAATTTTTGATAATTCTTTTAAATATTTTTTATAATTAGATATCCATTTTAGTTTTTTGACGTTTTTATTAGATGTTACTTTGTTTAAAACTAGCTGTAATTGGTGTACTTTATTAGGATTTGTATTTAGATTGATTATTACGTTATGATCTTGATTATCAAAGGTCTCCCTTAGTTGACTTTTATTCTCAAGCTGTTCTTCGTGTTCTTGATTATCAAATATTTTTAGATGACCTCTATTCTCTAGATGTTTTTGAAGTTTTTTTATTACACAGGCCCACAAAAAAAAATGTGTCTGGTTCTGGGATGGAGACTACTTTTTTCTTATGTATTTTTTTCCGCTGAATCCGAATTCGTCATTAAAAATAGGGGTTCGGCCGTAAGTTTTAGATAACCTCAAAAAACTGTCGAAAAGCAGTGTTTTTGTGGTAAGAGAAAAACAAAAACATTATTTCCTTTACATCAAAAACACTTTGTTTTTATGTACTTTGGCCTGCTGAATCCGAATTTGCTATGGAAAAAGAGGTTTGACCGACATGTTTCGGAGATAACCTTAAAAAACTGCTCAAAAATCTCATACACAAGAACTAAATTGGCTTACGCGTGCATATACGTTTGTCATCGAACGACCTATGCAAAGGATTTCTACACTGTTTTTTGTTATTAGATTGTACATCTCTTTTTAGCATCCAGCAATAGTCCGCCATCATGTTCACGCTCCATTGTCCTTGCCACCTACGGTCAAATTCCTTCATGTTCTGACAAAATCTTTCATCTTGCTCTTCACTGAAGTTCCCAAGGTATGGTGGAAATTCATCAATGTGCGAATCGAGAAACTGGAGTTTCAAATTCATTAAGTTTTAAATTCATCATTTAACATTCAAGTTTTCTACCATATTTTGTACGATGTTCTTATAGTTCTCATCTTTATTATTACCAAGAAATTTGGTCACTTTTGTCCAATGGTTTTTTCCAAATAGCTGGTTTTAGAAATTTTAATTTACTTTTACCTTCAGTTTTTTCGAATTTATCTAATATTTTCTAAGAAATATACTCTCTGGAATTCAGACTACAAAAATAACTTGAAACAACGGCAAGCTGAAGACAAATCTGAAGATTGTTGTATCTCTAAAAGCTGAAAACTGGGAATATTCGAATAGATATTACGTTGAGTTAAATTTGGCGATAAGAAAGTCAATGAGAAAAACAATACAGTCTGATAAGGGCTTGAATCTTCAAATGGAAAGAATCTCATGCACTTCACATATTTGTAGGGTTATCTCGTGTACATTATTTCCGTTACTTAGTAATTTTAAAATTTATTTATCGAATTCTGCATATGTACCCTCCGATCCTACTGCCACGGAAGACACTGGGACGATGACAACTGCCGGAAAGGGATGTGTAGAATGATTCGCTTCCAATCTGCCGTGGTAACGAAGCCAGCGAGGCGCGCTGTCCTGCAGGGGAACGCTAGAACGTGAGGATGATGCGGTAGTGTGTCCAACGACGAGTTGATGCTGTCCTCATGTTACGTCGGAATCCAAACATACAGCTATCCGTCTAGCAGGCCTCCTGTGGGGCGTGCCGGATCTCCCTGTCTTTTAGCCAACGCCCGAAAGCGCTATGCCTGACCAGGTTACGGAGACCGAAGGAAGTAGGGTCGGAGGACTTTACCTCCCTTTGCTACAGGCCGGCGCTCGAGAGCGCTTCGCCTTTATTGTAGCGGAGGAAAGAATACAATGCAAATTTACTAGTCTGATTATGATATTTACTTAAATAACCCCGAAATTCAAATTACATAATGTACCTTAATGTCTAACGCAATTGTCGGCCGCTCGGAAAACGTCGCCTTGAAGATCGGTGGTTCAGTGCTGCGATGGTGAGCTCCTTCTCGGCGGGTGGTCTCCCAGCAGGTCGTTGCGTCGAGGCGGGTGTTGATGGCTCACAGTAAGCGTCCTGACGAAATTGGATCCCTGCGATATCGGTCAGTCGTAAGCACGGGCAATACTTCTCCGTGGCGCAGTGTCGGCGGCTCTCGTCGTGGTAACTTCTAAGTCGGACGTGGCACGGGCAACGCTTCGCCGTGGGCAGCGTCGGTGGCGTTGATGGTCTGTCGGGCAGAGCTTCGTCCTCGCAGAAGTTCAGAAAAAGAGTGAGCTATTGAGGCCCACTTGCTGGCCCTTTATATAGCGCGAAACTCCTTTGTTTTTGGGGGAAAACTTGTGTTTCCCCTTTGGTAGGAAACTGCGCAGAAGGCTAACTCCCACCTCCCGCTATCTTTCATTTTCTCGTAATAGAGGAAAGCATAAAAATGTCAGAGAGCCCTCTTCTTGGAAACTCTCTCTCTCTCTCTCTCTCTCTATCTCTATCTATCTCTGTCCTGGAGAAAAATCCGCGAGGCTGCATGCGCAGTGCATCCGTGTACGCAGCGTCCCCCTTATCTCGTAAGTTTCGGGTGTCAAGGGAAACGCTTTGCTGACCCATTCTGCGTCGTAACGCCGTGTGACAGTAGCGCAGTTCCCCCGCTATTTTATGAGAATAAAAGGGGTGCCGAGCTGTCCCTCTTCTGGCTCGTATCAGTGGTCCTCCTCATTCTTGGAAATTCGAGGCTGCGCAGTATAGCCATACATGGGTCTTGACTTATCTTTTCAAGTCAGTTCTTCCCTGCATAGAAAAAAACGTCTGTGCGCCCGGTCCAGTGTCATCTTAATTGCTCCTCTTCTTCCTTTTTATTGCCCGTCTCATAAATTTCGGTAGTGTAGTGTAGCTGGTGTTGATTTTTCCCCAGCCGCACGTGCCGCGGTCCCTCTCTCCCTCTTGCTTTCCGCCGTTTCGGTTAACCGCACGTGTCTGATTTGTTTGACCTCCCATGGCTCTAAAACTCTCCAATCCGTTTGGTCCCTCTGCTTTTGCCCCCGCCTTCTTCCTCAGCCCATCTCTCCCTTCCTCTCTCGATGTCCCTCTCTCTTTATCTGCTGCTCTTCTTTCTTCTCTCATCTCTATTTCGTCTTTCATGCATTTCCTGACAAAAAACATAATTATTCGGGTAAATGGACGAAAAACTCGTCCATTACACTCATCAAAGTCGGAAAGCCCTCGGACTTAGACCTGGGGATGGCGGACTCACCTGCGATCGGGACAGGAGTTCTATCGTGCGGGTTTTTCAATAAATTTATGGATACTAAAACTAATTTCAATAAAATTGTCATTCCTTCGGTATCTAACCAACAGGTTGATCACAACTGTGAAGGTGATCCCAACAGTTATTGCTACATTTGTGCGGAATACGTGTGGAAAAAACATAAGAAGCATATTACTGAAAGAGTTCAAGATTTATTCAAACCATGCTTTGGAGTAGAAATATCGCAGCAAAATTCGACCTGGGTTCTGCACATTATATGTACTAATTGTTACAAAATGTTAGATAAATTTGAAAAAACTGAAGGTAAAAGTAAATTCAAATTTGTAAAACCAGCTATTTGGAAAAAACCATTGCACAAAAGTGACTGTTACTTTTGCGTGACAAATGTAAGTGGGATAAATAAGGTGCGTACAGAAAAAATATTGTATGCAACAGTATCTAGTGTCGTTCGTCCACAGAAACATTTAGTCGAAAGTTTGATAGATGAGGCTTCACGAGACAGACACTTTATACAAGGAATGGATGGTATGCAAGTTGATGGTGGTACAGAAGAAGATGTAGAAAATCTCAATGTCCACAGAGAAGATGATACTGACGAAAGTGAATCATTGACGAAAGCAGAAAGTGAAACCGACGAGTGTGAAGAAGAACTGTCTTCGGGTAGTGATGAGCAGTACGATCCCGTCGGTAAAGAGAAAAACCAAGAAGAGATCTCTCAAGATCAACTGAATGACATGTTTAGGAATGCAGGATTAGCCAAAGATACAGCTTAATTAATGGCCTCAAAATTGAAGTCTTATAACGTATTAGAACAGGGCGTAAACGTCACATTTTATGGAAACCGAGAAGAAGAGTTTCGAAAATACTTCACTGGCGAATCTGATCTACTGTACTGTACGGATGTACAAGGACTTATTGATGAGTTCCAACTGAATTGATACAAGCCAGAAGAATGGAGGTTATTCATCGTTTCATCAAAGCGAAGCCTAAAGGCATTTCTTCTTCACAATACGAACGTGCTGGCTCAGTTGCCATTGGCCCATTCAACTGAACTCAAAGAAGAAAATCACTGTAACATCGAAAAGGTTTTAAATAAAATAAAGTATAGTGAGCACGAATGGTTAATTTGCGGAGACCTGAAAATATTGACCATGATACTAGGTCAACAATCAGGTTTGACCAAGTACCCATGCTATTTATGCATGTTTGACAAAAAAACACTATAATGTAAAAGTATGGCCAGCGAGGCCATCACTCACTCCAGGTTCCAGCAATGTCATCAAGCGTCCTCTTGTGGATCCTAGCAAAATTCTTTTACCTCCTCTACATATCAAATTAGGACTGATGAAACAATTTGTTAAAGCTCTCGATAAAGAAGGGCGCTGCTTCAGTTACTTAGAAAGCATCTTTAAGAATGTACCTTTAAATTGATGGAAGGTATCTTTGATAGACCTCAAATTCGCAAAATATTCAGGGACGAAGAGTTTGTTAAAAGTATGAGTGATATCGAGAAGGCAGCCTGGTTGAGCTTCAAAGATGTTGCAACCAAATTTCTTGGTAATAATAAAGATAAGAACTATAAGAGCATCGTAGAAGCTATGGTAGAAAACGGCAAAAGTTTAGGTTGCTTAATGAATTTGAAACTCCACTTTCTCGATTCGCACATTGATGAATTTCCACCAAACCTTGGGGACTTCAGTGAAGAGCAAGGTGAAAGATTTCATCAGAACATGAAGGAATTTGACCGTAGGTGGCAAGGAAAATGGAGCGTGAACATGATTGCGTACTATTGCTGGATGCTAAAAAGAGATGTACAATCTAATAACAAAAAGCGGCGTAGAAATCCTTTGTATAGTTCGTTCGATGACAAACGTATACGCAAGTGTAAGCCAATTTAGTTCTTGTGCATCAGATTTTTGAGCAGTTTTTTGAGGTTATCTCCGAAACCCGTCGATCAAACCTCTTTTTTCACAGCAAATTCGGATTCAGCAGGCCAAAGTACATAAAAACAAAGTGTTTTTGACGTGAAGGAAATAATGTTTTTGTTCTTCTCAAGTTCTTACCACAGAAACACTGCTTTTCGGCAGTTTTTTGAGGTTATCTTAAAAACTTACGGCCGAACCCCTATTTTTAATGACGAATTCGCATTCAGCGAAAAAAATACATAAGAAAAAAGTAGTCTCCATCCCAGAAGCAGACACATTTTTTTTGTGGGCCTGTGTTATAAAACATATCTTTTGGTTGATTTTCATTTTCGAAAACTACCTTACTATTATTTAATAAATTCTTTAGATTTTTTGTATCATTTAATAAGGGCTCTTCGGAATGTATTAATCCTATATTTGCTTCTAACGAATTTTCAAGCGATTTTCGTTGGAGTTTAGTTTTAATTTGAACATATTCGGAATCAAATGATCCAAATAAAACAGAAATTTTATATAAAATGTCTTTAAGATCATCATAAAAAGTTACTGTTTCTATTGAATTATTATCTTTTTTATTATTTTCATTTAAATTTTCATTCTTTGGATTATTTATATGAGGTTTAATTAAGTTAAATTCATCATCATCCTCGTTAGTTTTAATATGAAATTCACTAAAATCCATTAATTTGATTTCATCGCTAGTCTCATGATCGTTTGAAGTAGGTTCGGTAAAATCAAGGAAATTTATATCCTTAATATTTTGAATTTCATGATTATTTATGTAATTTTTGTTATTTTCGAAAATTTTCTCATAATGTAAATGATTTATATTTTCTGGTAAGATTTCATTTAGCATTGTCTGTTGTAAATCTTTTCCTTCTGCCTCTAATATTGGAATCGTATTTAAAATTCTTGTAACGTCATCGTAAAATTTTATTTCCGATTTTATATCTACTTTATTTTTATCGATTAACTCGGGTTCATAAGATATTAAACAAGATGATTTTCCGACTTCATCCTCAATTTGAAAATTCTCTGCTTGTTCATTCAATTGCATTTCTTTTTGATTATCTTTATGAATTATCGATTTAAAATTTTTTGGTTCGTCCGTATTTTGCAGCATTTTCCTTAGAAATTCCTTTTGTTCTATCGTTATTCTTGGTTTAACTTTCTTATCCGTTTTTTGTCCGTTTTCAGTTATTATATTAAGATTATGATTAGGTTTGTGAGCTGGTTTTAGTTTGATTTTATTATTATTTATTTGTAAATAACCCTCGCGTCTAGTCTTAATTTTTGTTCTGTAAAAATTTTAATTTCTAAAATTCCGTCGTAGGGTCGGCAAAAATCTTCTGGTGCAACATGAAAATCAATATTTGGTCCATTGATGTTCATTTTTATTACTCCGAATCTCTCTATCGTTTTATCTGTGATAAACGAATTTTTCTCTTTTCTAAAAGTATACTAGAAGGTATCTGATTTTCTTTTATAATATTTAATTGAGCTCCACTATCTACGAGTAAATTACATACTTCGCTTGTATATGGATTCTCTATTTCGATATACTGCATTGAGTTTTCCAATTTCAGAAAATACATTGCAATTTTGGTCGCCGTTATTCTTTCTTGCATTTTATCCTCTTCGACATTATTTATTTCTGCCTCGATAAAATCAATTAAATTCATTTCGTCAACACTTTTACTTTCCGTTTTGTCGGTTGTCTTACTTTGCCTGATGTTACCAGTGATTTCACTCAAATTCTTTGAAATTAATAAATCGATGTCAGTGTCTTTTTCTTTGTTGCAATTTATGCTTACCATATTAGTGCCATTAAATGTACTTACTTTAATATTTGCATTATTTCGAGTGGTTCTTTATTCATCCTTCCAGTCCACTCATCTCCAGAAGAATTTGTTAGTTTTTCGAATTTGTCTGTTCATAGCCTTTTTTTTGAAACATTCTTCCAATGAATGCGTTGTGATTTTGCAAATATTGCAAAACTTTTCTATCCTACTTTTTATATTTTTTAATGTAATGCAGTTTTCAATTGTGTGACCTTTTCTCTTACAGTACGCACATGTTGGTGTCATTTCTATTTGCTGTAAACTCCTACAATTTACTATCCTGTGTCCTGGTATTTTGCAAAATTCACAATATTGTTTTTTTTCGTTTCGTGTATTTATTTGTTTGTTAAAATTTGTGTTTCTTGGATGATACTTATGTTGTTAGATGTTACTGAATCCTTTTGTATTCCTTGAATTGCTTTGTGTGTGTTACGTGTATTTGTTTTCTAAACTTCTATAGTTTGGGCTAATATTCGTGTAATTGGTATTCATTTTTGAACTTGTATTTCGATCTGGGCAATATGCTACAGTATGTGTGACCGCCTCCCAAATTTTGGCAAGTTATTTTATTTCCATACGTCTGCTGTTTACCTTGCATAGTCATAATTCCTGCCGTCTGGCAATCCGACGCTTCGTGTCCTTCTAACGCACAGATCGTACACCAGATTCTTTTTCTCGTTACCTAGCAGTATTTCATTTGATGTCCGGGTTTATTGCACTTCTGATGTACCACCGACGGGCAGTTCTTCATCGTGTGGCTCGTGTTACCACAGAATTCGCAAGACTCGGTAACGTTAGCACTTTTTTCATACCCATTCGAACTGTGACCTCGTCCTTTGCATTTTCGGCAGAGTTCATATTTTATTATCATTGGGCAAGTTGTAACCGTGTGACCCATTTCTAGGCAATATTGACAATGACCTCCTTTTAAGTGATTTAATTTACAAGTATCTATCAAATGTCCCCTTGAGCTGCAAAACTTACAAATGAATTCTATTTTATCTTTTGCGACATTGCAGAGATATGACATGTGATCTCTATTTTTGCAATACACATATGATGCGTTGAGACAAAATAGTGCTACATGCTCAGTATCTTTGCAAATTTAGCAATGATATATTCCTGTGGTGTTTGTATTTGGTTTTTCAAAGTTATATAATATGTTTGCATTATCCGTTCTCATCATACTTCTTTTTTCTGTATTTGCCTCTAGATCTATTGCTCCTTGTATTGCACTCTGTACAGTTTCGTGTTCACCTAATGCAAATCGTATTTCACTTTTTAGACCGTCTTTAAAATAATTCAATATGTCTGTGATATATTTATATATGTGATATATGTGATATATGTCTGTGATATATGTCCCAAGATTATGAAATATTCACCGCGTTTCTAAATCGCATTTATATTAATCCAAAATAAATAAACACGAAGTCCCTGTTCTACTACATATATACAAAAAGTTTCGTATAAAAATATGCTCTAATATGAAAGATATTAAACAGTGAAAATTTATATGTGCGATTTCCTTTTTTCTCATTTCTTCAGTCTACACAAATTCTTCCGACTTCCGGCTTCCGGTGTTTATATACCCATTTTAATCGCCGCACCCGGATTTCTCGGAACCTAAGCCAGATAGAGAAAAATGGTTCAGACAAAAGTTATAGGGGATAAAGGGGGCCACATAATGGTGCTAACGTCTTTGACCTTGAACTTGACCTTTCAGGTTATTTCAAGGTCAAAGTGGTTTTTTCATATGGAAACACCTAGTTTTGACCCTGGATTCGGAAAGAGCGGGAAATTTTACGTTCAAAATCATATTGAGAAACTTTATCTAAGGTCATTTCAAGGTCAAATCTAGGTCAAACTCAGAAAAGTCCGTTTAAAATCGTTTTTTTCCATGAACCACAAGCTAAGCTGGTTCAAATTGATCGTAGGCTTAATAGAGGTACCCACACACCCAAAACTTACACATCCTAGTAAACAAAACTCAAACTCGCACATCCTAACCCCATACACTTCATGCTCTCACATGCTGAACTGTTACACCCCGGTCCCACAATCATTCCCTACACCCCCCAGTCCCACACATCCCTACCCCACGCATGCTAATCCCATACACCCCAAACCCACACATCCTGAACCCTGCAAAATTTTTCTCAAGGGCAAAATGATTTTTTATCGGAAACTTTAAGATCGTTGAAGCTTCTGTTATAAATGCATTAACCTTACTTTTTGCGCTACCCAGAAACAACGACGTGGACGTAGTAAGGATTGTTTCCTTTGGGGTGCTTAATTAAAATGAGTCCCCTTGCCTCTCACTGGTCGGGGTGCTTGATTATAGTGAGTCCCCTTGCCTCTCACTGTTCGGGGTGCTTGATTATAGTGAGTCCCCTCGCCTCTCACTAATGTAAATAAATTTTTATTTAACCTCGAAGCAAGTGTTCGAAATGACGACCATTTGTTTCAAGGCACATAGTCAAATGCCTTTGAAAATGGCGAACTGTGTTCTGCAAAGTTTGTCTCGGAATGGCAGCGCATGCTCGACGAATCCTATCCTACATATCTGCTCTTGTAGTAGGTTGTTGCTCAAAAACAGCATTTTTTAAATACCCCCATAAATAGAAATCTGGTGATGTAAGATCGGGTGAGCAAGCAGGCCAGTTAACCGAACCTCCTCGACCAATCCATCTGTTACCATAGTGCTCATTCAAAAAATCCCTTACAATTCGAGCGAAATGTGGTTCTGCGCGTCCTGCTGGAGCCACATTCTTCGTCGCGTTTCTAAATCAACATCTTCCATCAATCCAGGTAGTTCATCTCTTATTAGCGTCAAATAGGTATGTTGATTTACATTTGCTTCAAAAAAATAAGGGCCAATCAAATATCCATTGATAATCCCGCACCATACCATAATACTCCAACGTCTTTGATAGTTTACAGTTCTGACCCAATGAGGATTCACATCAGACCAATAATGGCAATTATGCCTATTCAGTTCTCCATCACTTTGAAATTGTGCCTCATCAGAAAAAAGAACAAAGTTAAAAAAGTCTGGATCATTTTCTATCATTTGTAAAGCCCATTGGCAAAACACAATACGCTGTTGGAAATGCTGAAACTGTAGCTCTTGAACCAAAGTAATATGATACGCATGATGTTGAAGCACCTTCATAATTCTTAAAAAAGTATTTCTTGGAATACCAATTTCCCTTTCGACTCGACGAGCGCTAACGTATAAAATGGTATCAAAAATATTAATAATTATATGGCTCGCCCATATACGGTCGCGCCTAAAAAGAAAAAACGTTGGAAAATTACGGTAACATTAATTAGCTAACTGTAATTGCCATAAATATTTCGTTTGTCACACTTTTTTAATTTTAAATTTTAAAATAAAATAATCGTTAAAACATTAAAGGTGTTCAATTCATAAAGCATTATTTCTTATTTTAATTGCAAATAAAACTAAAACTTCCTTTTACTTTTTTGTTTTATGTAAATAATGTGAATTAGTAGCGTTTGAATTTCAGAAATACTAATTTTGATAATGTAATCATTAAAAACACATCTACGAAGAAAATAGGTTCCGTCAATGGTTCTTTTAAATTTATTTTTCAGGTTCTAGCAGGATAGTGGAGCACCACATTTCACGCTCATAATAACAGAATTTTTTAATAAACGCTTTAGTATTAGATGGATTGGTTGAGGAGGTCCGGCGAAATGGCTTGCTTCTTCATCCCATACTTCACCATCAGACTTTTGTTTATGGGGGTATTTGAAAAATGCTATTTTTGAGCAACAACCCACTACAAGAGCAGATATGCAGGATAGGATTCGTCGAGCATGCGCTGCCATTCCGAGACAAACTTTGCAGGACACAGTTTGCCATTTTCAAAGGCGTTTGACTATGTGCCTTGAAGCAAATGGTCGTAATTTCGAACACTTGCTTCGAGGATAAATAAAAATTTATGTACATTAGTGAGAGGCGAGGGGACTCACTATAATCAAGCACCACGAACAGTGAGAGGCAAGGGGACTGACTATAATCAAGCACCCCGAACAGTGAGAGGCAAGGGGACTCACTTTAATCAAGAACCCCGAACAGTGAGAGGCAAGGGGACTCACTTTAATTAAGCACCCCAAAGGAAACAATCCTTACTACGTCCACGTCGTTGTTTCTGGGTAGCGCCCAGAAAAAAAGTAATGTTAATACATTTATAGCAGAAGCTTCAACGATCTTAAAGTTTCCGTTAAAAAATCATTTTGCCCTTGAGAAAAATTTTTCAGGGTTCAGGATGTGTGGGTTTGGGGTGTATAGGATTAGCATGCGTGGGGTAGGGCTGTGTGGGACTGGGGGGTGTGGGGTACGGATGTGGGACCGGCGTGTAACAGTTCAGCATGTGAGGGCATGAAGTTTATGGGGTTAGGATGTGCGAGTTTGAGTTTTGTTTACTAGAATGTGTAAGTTTTGGGTTCCTCTATTAAGCCTACGATTAATTTGAACCAGCTTAGCCTGTGGTTCATGGAAAAAAACGATTTTAAACGGACTTTTCTGAGTTTGAGCTAGATTTGACCTTGAAATGACCTTGGAAAAAGTTTCTCAATATGATTTTGAACGTAAAATTTCCCGCTCTTTCCGAATCCGGGGTCAAAACTAGGTGTTTCCATATGAAAAAACCACTTTGACCTTGAAATAATCTCAAAGGTCAAGTTCAAGATCAAAGACGTTAGCACCATTATGTGGCCCCCTTTGTCCCCTATAACTTTTATCTGAACCATTTTTCTCTATCTGGCTTAGGTTCCGAGAAATCCGGGTGCGGCGATTAAAATGGGTCACTGTGTATATATTCCCCTTTCTGGGCGATGACGACCTAACCTTACGCATCTTTACACACACAGATGTTACAAATGTTATCATATCGTCGTCAGTTAGTTTAAAATTAAAATTAGTTAATTAATATATATTCAATGATCTCAAGTAGTCAACTGGTGATAGAAGAATTCATCTATTCATGTATCAATCAACGGGGGTTTTATTAGACTAGTATTGAACAGAAAATTTTAAATGGCGACAATCATTTTAAAAAAATTGATACTTTGAGTGAATTTTTTTTATATTTACAGATTATACAAGATTTGTTTACAGTCATTGAAATTTGATTTTGAATTAAC
Organism: Torymus aiolomorphi; assembly: GCA_036365515.1. NCBI lineage: Eukaryota > Metazoa > Arthropoda > Insecta > Hymenoptera > Torymidae > Torymus > Torymus aiolomorphi. Next base: position 154,099,792 of record CM070875.1, read on the forward strand.
TTGGATGGTTGTACAGCGTACCCAGTTGAAAGTAACCAATACAATCCAATAAAAAAATTTTGCATAAGATATTATAAGTATTTGCACCAGTAAAATCTTATGAAATCAAATAAAATGTGTGTGTTAATCGGCATTAACTAATGTTTTCATTAGCTTAAACCAATCATTAGATCATGCCGATGTTGTTTATGCCAATAAATAGACACATTTTATTTGATTTAATAAGATTTTACTGGTGTAAATACTTATAATATCTTATGCAAATTTTTTTATTGGATTTTATTGGTTACTTTCAACCGGGTAGACAAATTCTGAAAGCCTTATTCATTCTATTTTGAATATGTAATATAGCTAATAATGTTGAGGAGTTCTAATTGTGTACTATCTGAAAAATCTAATTTTGAATTAGAAAAAATGAACGAATGCCCTCATGACCCTGCCGGTTATTTTATTATTAATGGACAAGAAAAAGTTATTTTAATACAAGAACAGGCGCTTAGGAATAGAATTATATTAAAGAAGATAGTAAGAATATAGTACTACTCAAGAAAGAAAAACAAAACCAATATTAGCCTCATGAATATTTTTCATGAGATATAATTTTAGAAGAATATTAAAATTTGTCTTCGTATTTGACAGGACGAATAGAGGACTTGGATGTCCATGAAGAAAATGACAGTTTCATTGCTTTCAATGAATAACACATAAAACAAACAACAACTAAGATCTTTATTTAGACAGTATTGGATTCAAAGTATGAAAAAAGTATTATGTTTTGAAGTAAGTTCTAAAAAATAGGAAAAAAAAATTGTGATTTTCATAGTTCGTCTATCTAGTTGAAAATTAAATTCATAATAAAATTGTTGCGATTATTAAAAAATGACATCTAATCAGTGTTTTGCGTAATAAATAAAATAAAATACCGGTATGATGTGTTATGAAGTGCATATATAATCAAATGACATGATAACAAATAACATAGTGATTAAAAAATAAATCAGTGTTTTGTGTAATATAAAAAAAATAAAATACTGGTAAAATGTGTTACACGAAGTGTTATATCAAATTTTAAAACTTGTACTTAAAATCAGTTTGTAATGTTTTGAGAATAGAACATGTGTGTATTAATAAATAATTATATGTTATGAGGTTCATAAACTTCATAATAAGCTTTTGCATAGAAGAAAATATTGCTGAGTGACATGCGAGGTTATAAATATACAATATAATTTTCAGTGTTTTGTCTAATAATAAATAAAATATAGTACTAGTATGACGTGTTACGTGAAGTGTTTATAATCAAATTTTAAAACTTCTATTAAAAATCAGTTTCAAATGTTTTGAAAATAGCTCAAGTATGTATTAATAAATAATTACACGTTATGAGGTTCATACACTTCATAATAAGCTTTGGCATGGAAGAAAATATTACTGAGTGACACGTGAGGATATAAATATACAATATAATTTATGATGCCTATTTGAAATATTGGTCTGAGCCTTGATTTAAAAAGCATCTGTCATCTTTAAAAACCTTAGTCGATATCAGTGCTGTGCTGTTGTACATATTTATTCAAATGCCAATGGAAAGATTATATCTATAATGAACATGGAAGTACTGAAAAGAGCAAAATTGATGTGTTATTGCGTAAATTTCAAGGAATGAAAGTGCTCAGTAATCTATTTTATGATCTTCTCATGGTAGGAGATTTCAAAATGATTCAGAGAAGTTTTTAGATTTTTCTATACAAGATTCAGATAATAATAATGTTTAATTCATCAACTGGTTGTGTTTTTAATTTTACAAGATTATGTGTATGATGAAAAAAAAATATTATGAAAAATAAATATGTGGTTACCAAAATAATGAAACGAATTCCAGCTTTAGAATGTGCAATAAAAGGCTAGAGGTAAATTTTAGCACAAATTTAATAATGTAATAATAATTTGTCAAAAAAACAAGAGCAAATGGATGCATAAGATTGTTTTGTGAAAAAACTTAGTATCAGGTGCTGTTACAGTGTTTTGTGAAAAAACTTAGTATCAGGTGCTGTTACATAATGGTAGTTAACTTGGCAAACTTTGAGCTTCACATTTTTAGGCTAGAGGATTAGGTGATTTCAAAGAAATAGATGCGAAAGAGTAGTTTTTAAAAAACTTTGTACCGCCTGCTGCTATGGAAATGGCAGTTGACATGCGAACTCAACTTTTCAGCCAACTTTGAGCTTCGAGTTTTATAAAAGCAAGAGAATCAGCTGGTGTTACAGAGATTTGAATTTTAATTCTGATAACTTGTACTTTTGTTTTTTATTACTTGCAATAGCTACAAAGAAAAAATATATTATTGTTATCTTTTTTAACAACTTTAAATTCTCTGTTGAAATACTAATTTAATGTTTTTATCCAAACAATCTTGCTCTCAACAACTGTCCAACTCTCTACAAAGAACTTGACGGAAGCTTAAATGTTTTTTTGAAACAATTATATAATAAACACTTTTAAAAAATATTTTTTAAACTATTTTCTATAATTCCTATAAAAATATTTTCTATTTCTCACAAAACTGATTTTTGCTATTTAAATTATCTCTTTATCTCTTTACAATATTTGTTTGTATGTATTTGCTATGAAAATGTTTTCTTTTTCTTACAAAAATCATTTTTCTTATCTGTAGTATTACTCATTAAATTAAAGTCGTACTTTCAATAACAGAATCATTTCTGCAAATTATTCATTATTATATTTTCTCTACAAAATATCTCCAAAAATGGTTCATCACTACATCTTTTAAAAAATCCTTTAATAAATTATTTTACAAAACTTCTACAATCCTTTAGTAGTATATTATGCACCAAGGAAGGAAAAAACTTGGACAGTCCACAGCTCGTGTAAATTGCCACCCGAGCCGAAGGCGAGCCGAAGGTAAACACGAGCTGTGGGCTGGCCAATTTTACTCCCGTGGAGCGTATACTATTTTTTTGCCTAGCGAGGTCGAAAATACAATCTTCGCGATCGGGCGCCGGGAGCGAAAGTGGTACTTTCGGCCCGCTAGGCAAAAAAAACTTTTTTTGCCTTCGGCTCGGGTGGCAATTTACACGAACTGTGGACTGTCCAAGTTTTTTTCTCCATTGATGCGTAATATACTATTGCAAGCAACGAGAAATTCTTTTCCAAAACCTTTACAATCACTTTACAAAAACTTTTACAAACGATAAAAATTTTTTCGGAAACCATAGGCATTATTTTCCGAAACCTATACAATATCCTAAAAAATTATTTACATTTTATTTTATGAAAAGGAATTCTACAAATCAATAAATTTTTCCGTTCTAAAGTCGAACTAGATTTCTTTCACGCGGATACTGAAAGTCAAACCCAAAAATGTTGTGAAATCAATTAAAGTGTAGTTCTATACTTAACAAACATTATTTATAATGTGCTTTTACTCTTAAAAAGTTGTGAAATCTCTCTAAAAAATTAATTGTTTACAAAAGTCAAAACTTATAGGCAAGAATAAGTTTGGTTACTATTCCATGTAGTTTTATACTTAACAAACATTATTTATAATGTACTTTTACTCTTAATTAAAAAGTTGTGAAATCTCGATCTCTAAAAATTTTTTTTATAAAAGTAAAAACTAATTCAAAACTTTTGTGTATAACAATACTACCATTTAATATAGTACATTTCGACACGGGTGGGGAAGTCGATTATTTAGCTGGTATGACTTTTTGCACGAGCGAAGCGAGTGCGAAAAAGTCACACCACCTAAATAATCGACTTACGCACTAGTTTCGAACGGTATTTTATACCAGGAGCGCCGAAAAATCATATCGAAGTTGTGATTTTGAGGTTAGAGTGGTATAAATGATATTAAAAATATACCTTAATGAACTCTCATAACGTTATCACACAATCTAATTATTATTTTCTCTTAAAAAGTTGTGAAATCTATCTCAAAAAACGTTTTACAAAAGTAACTAAGCCATTAGTCTTTCGCTCATCCTCCCTCTCTCTCCCTCCCTCTCTTTCTCCACCTGCCTCTCGCCCCCTCTCTCTCTCTCTTCCTCTCTTTCCCTCCCCTTTCTATCTCCCTGTCTTCCTCTCTCTCTCTCAACGTCCGTCAAACTGAGTACCAAAAACTTTAATGAGGGCTTCAATATTTTTTTAAAACAATCAACACGTTTTTTAAAAGCTAATTTTTTAAGTACGTTCTAACAACACAATTTCTCTAGTCCTTTTAATTCTTCTAGTTAGTCTCGTCTATTCAATAAGCACTCTTTACAAATGGGAATAATTTTTTTCATGACTGTACAAATAATAATATTGTTAATATAAAACTTTCTACGAAAGTATAAAATAAGGCGAGTATAGACGTGTATAATCTATAAAATAATAATATTTATGATTTTTTAAAAGAAATCAAATAAATACCAGTCAAAAAGTCTTTCACTTCTTTGAGTCATTGTATGCTGAACAAATTATATGTAAGCATTCAAATTGTTTACTGCAAATCAAACAAATGAAAGTTGTGAAATCAATTATCGATAGCCAAGTAATGCAAACATCTCTCGGAAACAACTGTTCCGTACTGTTTTCAGAAATGTATTCAAATTTGTTCATCCTTCTATACAAATTAAACACAAGAAAGTACTGAAATCAATTTATTGTAGTCAAGTACCCATAAGATAACTTGACTGACATAATAGAACTTTTCGTACCTTGCGTGTAAAATTACATTTTATGCCCACGTTGTAACTTCAAAAATATTCAGCCAGTGGGCATAAAGTATTACTTAGCGCCTAAGAGGCGCAATAGCTCACATACTCCTATATACAAAACCTTATAGAACCTACGCACTTTACGCCCGGGTAGGTGAAAATTATTTTATGACTATTATGCTTTCTTTTCATTTCTAAAATTCATAAGAATTTTTTCAGATATTAACGAAAAGTCAAAGTTTTGAACTTTCTATAATATTACGCATCTTGGGAGGACAAGAGAAGTCTAGAGCTGCTCTAGCAGGGGTGGTTCTCCAATCTCCCCATACTTGGCGGGCCCGACGATTTGCAGTTTACCGGTGGGCTTTGTAAATGTGGAATTCTAAATTTTTGTATAAATTCATTAAAAATGTTTATACCTATATAAGTCCACTATAATTATTAAATAATTACAATGACTCTAATTTTTAATTGCATTATTAATTAAGAGCAGCTCTAGACTTCTCTTGTCCTTCCAAGATACGTAATATTATAGAAAGTTCAAAACTTTGACTTTTCGTTAATATCTGAAAAAATTATGAATTTTATAAATGAAAAGAAAGCATAATAGTCATAAAATAATTTTCACCTACCCGGGCGTAAAGTGCGTAGGTTCTATAAGATTTTGTATATAGGAGTATATGAGCTATTGCGCCTATTAGGCGTTAAGTAATACTTTATGCCCACTGGCTGAATATTTTTGAAGTTACAACGTGGGCATAAAATGTAATTTTACTCGCAAGGTACGAAAAGTTCTATTATGTCAGTCAAGTTATCTTATGGATACTTGACTACAATAAATTGATTTCAGTACTTTCTTGTGTTTAATTTGTATAGAAGGATGAACAAATTTGAATACATTTCTGAAAACAGTACGGAACAGTTGTTTCCGAGAGAAGTTTGCATTACTTGGCTATCGATAATTGATTTCATAACTTTCATTTGTTTGATTTGCAGTAAACAATTTGAATGCTTACATATAATTTGTTCAGCATACAATGACTCAAAGAAGTGAAAGACTTTTTGACTGGTATTTATTTGATTTCTTTTAAAAAATCATAAATATTATTATTTTATAGATTATACAGAGAAAACGTCTATACTTGCCTTATTTTATACTTTCGTAGAAAGTTTTATATTATTTCAGTACTTTCCTGTGTTTAATTTGTATAGAAAGATGATCAAAATTGAATACATTTCTGAGAACAGTCATACAGTAGTTTCCGAGAGTTGTTTGCATTACTTGACTATTGATAATTGATTTCACAACTTTCGTTTGTTTGATTTGCAGTGATCTTCCTTACTCGGATAAATTTTCCGTATGGATTGAATTAAAATGTCAATTGTAGTAATATTTGTTTTTCTAGGGCTTTATATGGTTCACCTTTTAATTTTATTTTCAAACGTCGTACTAAGTTTTATTCATCTGTGTAGTCGATAATGTCTTTTGCCTGTTGAAGCCTTTCTATATATTCTTCAGGTTCCATGTTTGAGTGGTAGTTTAAGCTGTTGGTTTGCCATTTCTGTTTCGAAATTTATTAAATTATCGTTTATTTGAATTCCTATCTCTTTGTTATTATTTACGTTATTAGCTCTAGCTAAAATTAGGCTTCGTTCATTAAGTAGTCCGCCTATGTTTGTCTAATCGTGTTGCTTGTCATCCTCTAAATATGCTGAGTCGTTAAAAAATACATGGCTTTGACCTGGTGCGTTCGGCGTATAAAAAGTATTTGGTGATATACTATCCTGTTTTATTTCCTGAATTAAAAGATTATTAATATTTTTTTCAGGTATATCTTGTTCTTGTGTGGGTTTTGTAATATTCTGTTTTTTGTTTAAGTTAACTGAAGATTATGAATCTGTTTTTCCCAATTCGTTAAGGTCTGTTTTTGAATTCGATGAATTTGAAACTATTTCCGCATTTTCCTGCGTTTTGGGTCCAATGGTACGTTAGCATAAGTATGTGATGAAAATCGGTTCAATTGTTTATTTGGGGGTGTTTGAGAATTCCATAAGTTTAAATGAGTAACATGCTGTGGGTGATGAAATAAGTTGAGTCGAACACAATTTATATATAAACTTCATGTTTTATTTTTCACAGTCATATTTGGCCTTAATAATTACATTAAAATACACTGGGTATAACAAGAATATAAAAATAAAATATTTTGATGACTAGAGTAGAGTACAATATTGAATAAAGGTAACTGAACTATAAATGATTTCTACATTCACTATATTTTCTTAAATGAAGTCTAAGCGACGAACTGGTTGGTTGAGATTATTCAGGAATAAAAAGGCGAGTTTATCGTAGCACTGTTTGTTGAGTTTTGTTCACTGATTTCATTACACTTTGACATGAATGCTAAATTATGTCCACTTAGTGAGTGTAATTCAGTAAGCAATGTACTGTATTATAGTATGAATCCCATATGAGGGATTACTAACCTGTTGAGTTTTCTACGATGATTTCAATGAGATGAGTGTGTCCGATCCTTGTGAGTGAGTCTGTCCAATGAAGTTCTTCTTTCTCGGCTCAGCACGATGAACTAGTATAACCAGCAAACAAATGTTATTGATTTGTTGCTTTGAGTTTTGTCAACGACGTAATGGCGTTCAAAATGGCCAACAAGTGGTCTTTACCTAACCTCGTGTGGAGTGAGAGATGTTACCTGGCAGGAGCAGCGATTATATTAATCGGAGATGCCTTTTGATGTGTGATGGTTAAGCGAGAATGTAGAAGCGATGAGAGTCCCAAGTGGGTGATCCAGTGAATTTGCGTTGAGAGTTTTCCGATGAACGATAGCAGGTGCACAACGGAGAGATGTTTCTCGTGGCAAGGCTGGTTTCAGAGAGAGCGAGTCCTTGATCCACTTCCGTCTTCTTCCTTGAATTTGTCTCACTACACCCTAATCAAATTAATATCTCTCATATTTGCATATGAGAGTGTGAGAAAGATAGCAATCTCGCGACTATACTGCACGAATCAGTATAGCGTCTCAGCTGTTCCGCCGAGACGCCGCGAGGTGCTGCCGCGCCGTGGCTGCGCCGTGAGTCGAGCCGAGCTGAGTGGAACCGCGGGAATTCAAATGGCTGAATTCCCAAACATTCCGCCCGCCATCAACCGCCAGGTTGATTTAATTTCCGGTTGGCACTGGCAAGATGGCGAGTTTTGCAATTGGGCGTGTGAGTTGAGTGGTGGCCGTCTTGATTGTTACAACTCTGATGGGATTGTCAGTTCCAGGGTGAAGTTGAGTGACTCTTGCAAGTGGCCATTTGCTTGGTGGTGAGTGTTCATCCGTGAGTAGAACCATGGAACCCACTTTTATCTCATGAGAGGGATGATGCCATTTAGAAATAGATTGAAGCCGTTGAAGCTATTGAGTTGACCAATGCTTCCAAAATTGCTGAGTGATCCATTGAATGAGTTGCCACTTGGAAAGCCTTGATTCGTTGAGATTTAATAAGCTTGGTTCAGGCACTGAGTTCAATGCCTTGCCGATGAGAAAATGTCCGGGTGTGAGTGCAGTGACATCTTCTGGGTCTTCACTGAGTGGTTCTAGCGGCCTTGAGTTGAGTAATGCTTCTATTTGAGTGAGCAAGGTAGCTGAAGCTTCAAAGGTGAGTAGAGTGTCCCCAATGGTCCGTCGCAGGTGAAATTTAACTGATTTCACGACTGCTTCCCACTTGCCTCCCATGTGAGGTGCAGCAGGTGGGTTGAATATCCATTGGGTTCGCTCGTTGGCTAGTGAGTTGTACACGATTGAGTTTTCATGTTGGTTTTGTGAGAATAGGATCTTCAGTTCCTTTGCTGCTCCGATGAAGTTTGTTCCGCAGTCTGAGTATAGTTTAGAGGGTATCCCTCTCCTTGAGGTGAACCGTCTATATGCCGCTAAGCATCCGTCCGTTGAGTAGTCACTGACCAGTTCTAGATGAACAGCTGACGTTGAGAAGCACACAAAGATACAAATCCAGCATTTGTATGTTTTGGATCCACGACCTTTCCATGAGTTAATGGTGGTTGGCCCGGCGTAGTCGATCCCACTGTGAGTGAAAGGTGGTGATGGGGTGACCCTGGCCATGGGTAATTGCCCCATGAGTTGCTGAGCCCGTTGAGCCCGATACCTTGCACAAGTCACACATTTTAAAATATGTGGCTTGACCGGTGTTCTGCCTCCGATTATCCAAAATTCCTGCCGAGTGTGTGCCAGGGTGAGTTGAGCGCCACCGTGCAGAGTTGAGAGATGAGCGTTCCGAATGATCAGTGAGGTGAGTTGACTGCTCCGTGGTATAATTGCTGGGTGTTTTGAGTGATGATCGAGTTGAGTTCTTTGAAGCCGCCCTCCTACTCGAACAATTCCTGTTGAGTCTATGTAGGCAGTCAATCGGTTGAGGACATGATTTCTTGGGACTTGAGAATTTTTCAGCATAATAAGTTCTGAGTGGAAATGAACCTGCTGAATGTTCTTGACCCAGAAGAGTTTTGCCTTGATGAGTAAATGAGTAGTGAGTTTCGATTCATGGTGAGTTTTTTCTTTAGCCTTGAATCGATCACAGGCGATCATTACCCATCCAGTTATTCTTATGAGTTGAGTGAGTGATGAGTAATGATCGATGATGTCCCACAATTTGCTTGAGTTTGACTTGGCTGCGGTGAGTGTGACTTTAGCCCGCATTTCTGGAAGGTTGGTTTCTTGGATGGAGGTTGCTTGAGAAGACCAAGCTGATTCCTCCTGGCAGAGCCAACTTGGTCCATGCCACCATGAGTGATGCTCTCTGAGTTGCGAAGAGAGTAATCCGCGCAAGGCACAATCCGCTGGATTGTCTGCTCCAGGCACATGTCTCCATTGTGCTGTTGGAATGAGTTCTTGTATTAAGGCAACTCTATTTCCAACGAAGTCCTTCCATTTTGAGGGGTGTGAGTGTATCTCTGTGAGTGCTACCTTAGAGTCGTCCATAAATGTATGTGTGAGATTGGCAATCGTGAATTGTCCAAAACATGTTTTGCCAGCTTCGTGAGTAGTACTGCCGCTCCCAATTCCAATCGTGGGATTGACAGTCGTTTGAGTGGTACCACCTTTGTTTTGGAGATGAGAAATGATGAAGTTGAGCGAGATGTAAGTGTTGCGGATTTAATGTATAGAACTGCAACCATTGCCTGTTGTAAAGCATCCGAGAAGCCAGGAAGTTCCACAACTGAGTCCTCCTGAATTCCTAACCACCTTGGTATGGTGATAGTGTCCAGGTTGTTGAGATCTTCCCGGATGTGCAGCCATTTCTTCACTGTTGAGTCTGCCAGTGAGTCGTCCCAAGAAAGTTTGTAAAGCCATAGTTCTTGTAGGAGGATTTTCGATGTGATTATGACCGGTGAAATTATTCCTATGGGATCGTAGATTTGGGATACTTCAGAGAGTATAATCCGTTTTGTTATCATCTCCTGGTGAGGTGGTAGAGTTGTTCTGAAGGTGAATTTGTCCGAGTGTGGGAGCCATTTCATCCCGAGTATGTTGGTAGCGCAATCATCTAGAGGCACAGCTTCTTTAGCTGGTGGCTCGTTGAGAAATTCCTTGAGGAAGCTAGACGAGTTTGAGTTCCATTTTGCTAATGGAAAGCCGCCCGCCTTGCATAATGCGGTTAACTGCTTGGCCTTTTCAATGAGACTCTCCTTTGATGCAGCTCCACCGAAGATTTCATCCACATACCTTCCAAAGAGGAGTGAATCAATGGCAAGTGGATAATTGGCTCCTTCATCCGTTACCAGCTGAAGAAGTGTCCGAATTGCTAAGTAAGGAGCTGCTCGTGTTCCGTAGGTGACTGTAGTCAAATGGAAGTGAGTGAGTTGACCCGTTTCATCTACCCATAAAATGCGTTGCAGGTTCCAATCTTGAGGGTGAACCTTGATCTGACGATACATTTTTGTAATGTCAGTTGAGAAGACAAATGGGTGAGTTCGAATCCAGATGAGAACATCCACAATGTTGGGTGAGAGATTAGGTCCAGTATGCATGATGTCGTTGAGTGAGTTTCCATTTGTTGTGAGTGCTGAACCGTTGAATACTGCTCTGAGTTTTGTCGTTAAACTATCTTCTCGTAATACTCCATGGTGAGGAAGATAGTAAGATGGTTTGGCGGAGATTTCCTGTTAAGGGATCCGCACCATGTGGCCCAATTTGCAGTATTCATCCATGAAAGCATAGTACCTTTCCTTGTAGATGCTTTCTTGATTGCATTTTGTGAGTATTCTCCTGAGGCACGCTTGAGCTTTTCCAAATGAGTTTCCAAGTACGTCTGTAGAGTTTGTGAGAGGTATCTGACTTGGTAACGTCCATGAGTATCTCTCGTGTGAGTTTCAACAAAGTGTTGTTCACACAATGCTTCTTCCTTGTTGAGTTTGACTGCAGACGCTGACGGTGGTTCTTCTTGAACCCAAAAGCGTGTGAGTAGTTCCTGCAAATCTTCAGTGTTGAGTGAGGCCGTTGTATGATGGACTACCTTGGATTGCACAGCTGAGTTTGATGGACCTATTAGCAGCCAGCCGAAAATTGACAATTGTGCGACAGGTTCAATCGCACTCATCTTTATTAGGTTCGGTTTGATGATTTGGCCGTAATAGTCCGCTCCGATAAGTATATCTACTGGTTGAGGTTTCCAGAATGTCGGATCAGCCAAGTTGAGTTTCTCTGTATGTTGCCACTGACGTTGCTCACATTCTTCTGATGGTCATAGTGTTGAGACTTGGCGTATAACATGAGCTGTGGTCCGAAACGTGAGATTTTTGTAGATGGTGCGTAAAGTGAGTTGAACCTTTCCAAGAGTTTGAGTTGAGTGCGTGCCGCCAACTCCAAGGATTGGTATAGTTGAGTGTTGCCGCTTAATGTTGAGTAAATCCACAGAATCCTTGGAGATGAATGAGAGTTCCGAGCCTGAGTCAATGAGTATTCTTAATTTATGACATGTCACCGGTGAGTCGTACCATGCCAATGCAGTTGCAAATAAAGTGAGTTGAGGAGTTGAGTAATCATGTTGAGTTTGACCGTGATGTAAGAAGATTGCACCGTTGTCCTAAACTTGAGTTGAACCGTTTGAAGAGATGGTTTGAGTTTTTCCATTGGATCTCGTGGCACATGAATCATGGTGTGGTGATTTCCGTTTCAAGTCCTGCACTTGTATTGTGACTTGCAATTCTTCGCTGAGTGAAGGCCGAGGCAGTTGTAGCACAGCGGCCTTTCCATTACAAATTTTCTCCACTGTTGTTCATTCAGCAGTTTGAACTTTGGACAAGCCACAATAAAATGCGAGTCACCACAATACGTGCATGGATGTTGTGAAATCCTCGTTGAGTGTATCAGCTTATGTGAGTCTTGCCGTGGTTGAGTTGGACTGGTGACGTGAAGACTCCTTGATGGTTTAGAGGTTTGAGTGATAGTAGGCTTCTGAGTGGATGTTGGTGAATCAGCTGCTATTTCCAAAGCACGCACCCGCGTGATCAGGAAGGACTCAAATTCCTCAAACGTTGGCAGCTCAGTCTTGGAAACGCGAGAAGTCTCCCATGCTTCTCGAGTTGACCTGTCAATTAGCTTTGACAGGCGATGAGCTAATACACAATACTAGCTGCTCTTGCGGTACCAACATGTGGAGTGATTTTCTAATTTTTGATATCTCCGAGATCAATGTGTTGAGTGTGGCCGGATTTTTGGACGGACCAGCAGTCAATTCAGATAAATGATGAAGCTGATCATTTAATAATGTCCGTTTATTTTCAAACCTCGTCACTAGTGTAGTCCATGCGGGTGTTAGAGACTCATCACTGAGTGAAAATCCTTGTAACGCCATCATGCGACCAATGTCTTTTTACCGGGACATATTTGTTTAAATATTAAAAAAATACCATATTTTCACAAGATAATAATGTTGCATTTAAAAAGGCGGCACATACAAATAAAACAAATATTTATTCTTTGGGCCATCCTGTTAAGAATCTATTAAGAATATCGTATCAGTATATTTCTTTACTAAAGCGCTTGATTAAAATGAAAAGAAGGTAATCTCGAGTTTTTTTTTAATTTGTAAACAGTAATCGATAAGATGTATTGCACAATGTCTGTTAATTTAGATTTATTAAAATTAAGATTTAGTTATTTAAAATTATTATTTGTATGTAAAATTTATTATTTGTAAAACATCTAATAGTAAAGGAACCGTATACAATTTTGGCTAAAAATTGAATCAGGAGTCTATAATTTTGTTAATAACAGAAAGTAAACAATACAGTATACACAATAAAGTATATTTTGATACATTTTTTAATTTTCGTAAAAATATTAAAAATACTTCATGCACTTATAAATCAGGATCTTTTAAATCTTTAAAATTATAGAAAAATCAATTTAAACTATTTGTGCTCTATAACGTCAAATGTATCTCCAAAAAATGTAACAATGTACGAAATTGCATACTTTCTAATATGTTCATTAAAAATAACGCAAAATATAATTTTGAAAAGCTGTTATAATTTTATTAAAGCCTATAGATAGATACGAAATTCTTACAATTAATGCATTAGATCTGATATATAAATAGACATTTACCTGTAGTTTTGTAGTGCTGCTGACATTAAAAAAAATGAATTGATGCAATATTACAGCCACAATATTGTAGAAATAACCACTTTCACAAAACAACACTGCACGACTGGAACTCTACCGATTTATAAATACAATGTTTGCCAGCAATATATGAAACTACGAGTTAAATCACCAATCTATAAATATCCGCCTCATAATAACATAAAAATAGCATATTATTTTCTCATTCACAATCAGCGATTACTCTTATTTACTGCATAAAAATCACTTACATCCACGTACACACACGCACACACGCATTAATTTTTTTTAATGCTTTATTTATCACGTATCAAAACGGTACGATTGCCTTTGACGAAGTATTTATAATAATACATAAAATATAATAAAGGGAAGTAAGAACATAATGAACTTCCGGCGATGATTTGCACCCCTTTAAAATGTATTATTCACAGATAAAAAATATAAATATTTTTCGTTTTTTGGTTCACTACAACATATAAAAGTTTAAATAAACATGTTACTTTTCTTGCGGAATTCAAGTCAAAATTAGTTTTTCGAAAAAGCTTTACAATAGTCCGTTTAAACAATTAGTTTAACCAAACTAATTTTGCAAAATTAATGATAAATTAGTATTTCGTATTGCCCGAAAGCGCTAAAATTACATAGCGTTTGTCTGTGTTATTGGCCAAAATTTTATGGTCAATCTTTTCAATGGAATGGTTTTTAAAGAGATATATTTATTGTAATTTTTATAGCTGAAAATTGATAAAAAACTTAATTTCCTTTAAAAAATAGGGGTTGCTACCCTTAAAATTGAAAGTTATGCAGATTTATGGCCTTTTTAATTTTAAGATTTTTAGCGTTAGTTTTATTAAGGTATCTTTATTTATTTCTGAAATAATGAACAAAATAAAAATAAGGGGTAGTTACCCCTAAAAAATAATTTTGGTTAAAACCACGGGACAGGTGAACTTTATTTTTTAATTTTCTTTTAAATGGAATCAGTTTTAAGGCGATATATAATTTATTATAATTTTTATAGCTGAAAAATGATGAAAAAAGCTTAGTTGTCTTGAAAAAAAAATAGGGGTTGCTACCCTTAAAATTGAAAGTAATGCTGTTTTGAAGGCTTTTTTATTCTACAACTTTTGGCGTCGATTTCATTAAACTAGCTTTATTCGTTTTTGAAATATTTGAAAAAAACTGTTTTTGAGGGTGAACTTTAGGGGTAGATTTCACCCCCTTAAAGTGTCTATCAGCACGTAAAAAAAAATACGTGTCTCTTATTTTTTAATGTACTACAACATATTGCAATATCGTCCAAATCGGCGACTTACACTTGGGGTACCTTCCTTGTTAGAACCCTTGGTTTCCTTTCAAAAGTGTTTGTTTGCTTAATTCTGTCATCTACCTGCTTTTTTAAATCTGGGTCGCCTTGTGTGGCCTGTCTGGTTATAATCCCTTTGTTTCCCTTAAAACCTGTGTTTTTCTAATATGACATGACATTACTCTTTTGCCTATACTACACTTACTATTTCTTTTTAAATGCGTTTTAATTATTAGTTCAATTATTTTTTATGCATAATTTGTTATAGCTTACTTGACAATATAGTTTATTTATTTATTTGTTGTTTTTACATCTCGATGGATTTGGTTTTCCGTTTGTTTAGTATTTCAGTGTTTTATCTCTTATTTTACTTAAAATACCATATTTATTTATGCAATGATTATTTAACTAACTAATTTGTTTTATATTATTATTCACTTTCTTGAGCCATGTTGACCCTTATTCTATTTTCTTTTTTATTTTTCACACACTGTATTTTTGATTTATTTGATAATTGAGATGTGAATTTATCGCCCTCCATATTATTCATGTTTGAAAGATACTTATGGATCAGGATGGGGCTTTAATTATTAAAGCCCCATCCTGATCCATAAGTATCTTTCAAACATTATTTGATAATTATTCTTAATTTTGTAATTTTAATTTGCTATTATGATGTTTTGCTTATATATTGTAATACCTTTCATTTGGTTTATATTTTCCTTTTTAAATCTTTTTATTATTAATTTTTCCCTCAATTTCTTATTTGTATTCGACCGTTCTTGTTTTTCACGTGATCTATTTTATAATTATAATATGTTAGCTTGTTAGTACCTCGACGAGCCGTACACGTTTATCTTCGGGAGTTTAAACGAATATGCTACAATGATCCTCTCAACTTCTTAATGCAAAACGAGGAGCTCGGAAGTAGTTAGTATTGATATTTTTAGTAATTTTCAAATACTATTCGTTTTTTCTCCTCACTCCTGTCTTATTTTTCGTATGAATCTAGTGAACTTACGTTCGATTCTGTACCGGAACCAATGTTAAGTCCGGAATAAAGGAAATAATGAATAATATTTAGTTCTAAATTTATTTTATTTGGAAAAGTATAATTACCAATATCGTCGATGAATACAATTCCTTCGATGTATAATTTAAGGAATACACGTATAATTTATTCTTAGATATTTGAAATACGTATATATATTTGAATTCTAGTTATAGACCAATTTGTGAATTGATTTAATTTGAATTTTGCCCTCGTATGTCGTCTGCGGCAGACGGAACTCGCCAGTTCACCTGTATTACGGTTGTTACTGTGACTGCCGCGCGTGACACACATCGCTTCTTTTATAATACAAAATAATTAGGTTAAAGATGATAGTGAACAGTAAATCGAGATCATCTTATTTGGTAATGTAATCGTCGTCAGTCGTATACAATTCGGCAGTAGCATTGAGAAATGCTGATTCTAAAGAAAATATAATATGTTGTCTTTCGTAAGTTTGATGACCTGCTACGCACGATGCCTCGAATTTTAAAATGCAATGTTTTAGAATTTTGCAAACACATCGTTTTGTGTCTCAGAAAATATCTGATAGGAGTAAATATTTAAAATAGAATTCTAAATTTCTGTAATACGTCTCAGGACGTAACAATTGAAGGGCCGGATGCAATAAGGGGGTTAGCGCTCGAAAACCCGTAAAAGTATTGTCCAAGTGACTAAAATTTCAATGTAGCCAAATTAATTTTTAAAAAATATCACCTTGTAGGGAATGAAAAGAAGTATTTTTACCTAGAAGGAATTTTTTTTATTCGACTTTCTTTTTAATATAAAAATTAAAAACTGAAAATTTTGTTCATCTATTTTTAATAGCTTTCAAAAACATTAATCGTCCAAACTTGGTCAAATATCATCGAAATATTTTGAAATTTGACAGGGACGTGCAGAATACTCCAGCGTTGTCTATGGGATTGATAAAAGGATGTAAATCGATAATTGTTAATAATTATTTAATTGCAAATATATTGCGATCGGTAATTACGTTTTCTTAACTTTAACGGAAAAAAGTATCGAGGGAAGTTGAAGCTAGGAAAAACTTCCAGCGAGACATTTGTTCCTTAATAGTCTACTAAGTTTCTGTCAAAGTTTCAAATTGATTTAATAATAAATGACTTAAATAGAGCGTTATTAATAAAGACGCGCGCTAGCAACATCGGCGGCGCGGCGCGGCGTGAGCTCAGACTGCGTCGCACACGTTTTCGCAGTGGCGTATCACGTTTATAAAAATTAAAGAATTATTACGTTATTGTGTGTGTGTGTGTGTGTGTGTGTGTGTGTGTGTGTGTGTGTGTGTGTGTGTGTGTGTGTGTGTGTGTGTGTGTGTGTGTGTGTGTTTGTGTGTGTGTGTGTGTGTATCCTTATGATAGTATTAATGAACATATTAAATTTTAAAGTACAAATTTATTTATTAACATACTAACAAAATGTAATTATATGTACAGTGCGTTGACTTATAAACTGTGTTTTTACGTTATATAAAACATAATATCGTTACATAATAATTCGTTAATTTTTATAAACGTGATACATCAGTGCAAAAACATGTAAACACAGGCTTAGCTCACGCCGTGCCGCCGATATTGCTAGCGCGCGTCTTTATTAATAACGCTCTATTTAAGTCATTTATTATTAAATCAATATGAAACTTTGACAGAAACTTATTAGACTATTAAGGAACAAATGTCTCGCTGGAAGTTTTTCCTAGCTTCAACTTCCCTCGATACTTTTTTCCGTTAAAGTTAAGAAACGTAATTACCGATCGCAATATATTTGCAATTAAATAATTATTAACAATTATCGATTTACATCCTTTTATCAATCCCATAGGCAACGCTGGAGTATTCTGCACGTCCCTGTCAAATTTCAAAATATTTCGATGATATTTGACCAAGTTTGGACGATTAATGTTTTTGAAAGCTATTAAAAATAGATGAACAAAATTTTCAGTTTTTAATTTTTATATTAAAAAGAAAGTCGAATAAAAAAAATTCCTTCTAGGTAAAAATACTTCTTTTCATTCCCTACAAGGTGATATTTTTTAAAAATTAATTTGGCTACATTGAAATTTTAGTCACTTGGACAATACTTTTACGGGTTTTCGAGCGCTAACCCCCTTATTGCATCCGGCCCTTCAATTATATATTATGTCGAATAGCTCGAGGCATTATGGATTGAAAGTTGTACAATAATTATATTCTTCAAAAAAGTGTTTTAAGCATAAAGATTTTTTACACCGCGAACATCTAACAATTGCAACATTATTACAACCATTGATCTCACAATGCGTTGCATAGGAATCTCCGAAACTGAAACTTACGGGGTCATCGAAATCTCTTGGTCGATTCACAAGATACCCACTTTTATACCACAAATATTTAAATAGATTTTCATATCATGGAGATGAAAATTGGTTATGAACCAATGACTGTAATTTAATTATATTATTTCTCAAATGTAAATTTAAGTCTTCGTCTATGAGCATAATATGGTCTGAAAAATGTTTAACATAGTTCTTCCATGTGTGGAATCCATGTACATCTAACGGCTGGATGTTTCCAGTCGTTCCTGTAGGTATCATCTTGAGATGTAGTGTTTTATTGTGTGGCGTAACTTCCTGTGCAACCGTTGGACAATGGCCACTCCATGAATCAATTAGCAGCATGCTTGTAGATCCAACTTGAGAAAAATATACCTCTTTTAACCACGTTTTAAAGAGTTCTACAAATTTTGATTTTATTTAAATGTGTCTTGCGAAATAATTAACGTTTTATCTTTAGAAATTAATAAAACATGATTTTACCTGAATTAAGTTTTCCAGAAGTCGAGGATGTAACATATACGTTTGTAGGCACAAACAAATTTTGTGAGACAATTGGTCCGAATTCACAGCTTCGTTCCTTTAATACTAAAAATAATAGCGATAGTAACTTTTCTTTGGCTGAAACTGTCAGCTGTCCAGTATAGCTATGAGTTGTTGATGTGAGCAACTGTACAAGACACTGTACTTTCTTTTCTCCTTCAAAAGTAAGAGATCGACCAGAATCCATTTTCAACTGAAAACCATTCTGGTCTGAATTATACGTATTGTCAGCGTCTATTTCATTAATTAATTGTTTGACTTCTGTTACAAATTCTACTTCTTTTTTATGCAAATTTTCTATACTTTTTTTGTGATAAATTTATTAATTTTTCGAGAAACAATTGTATGGGAATTTTTAAATTTTGAAAGCCAACGTTTTGAAGCTGTAAATCTTACGTCCTTATTTCCGATTAATTTTCGTGCTTCCCATCTTCTTAAATCGTTGTCATGAATTATTAATCCAGCTTCAGTAGCAGCTTTAAAATTTTCTAGTATGAAATCGCAAATTCTTGCAATTTTTTCTCGGTAAGTTCCACCTTGATTGATTTGGTGAGCCCAGCGATGTAACTGTGTTTCAGAACTAACTTTCCTGAATCTATTTTGAACTGTTTTAAGCGATAAATTCTTTTTTGTTTTCCACTTCTCCAATATTCTACAGCCCTTTTTTTGTATTCAAAACTCAATGGTTCTTCATCTCTCGTACATCGATCCGTAGGTAATTCAGGATCGTAAGGAAATGTATGTAAATCAACATCTTCCACAATACGTGCATCTGATTCTTTATATTCTTCTTGAAAATCCAACGATTTTTCCATTATAACATCTATGCTATTAGACGATTCCATCAAATCTAACAGTATCATTTGGAAATGGTCTTTTAATTCTATTTCTTTAATATTATAAGGGCTTTCTTCAATATCAAGTAGAAATAGGCAAGCAGCAAATTAATAACATTCAGAGGATTAATTTTCATTTTTAGTGCTAAAATAATAAAGCTCTTATAAGAATAATCACATACAGAAATAGTATCTTTACAACACACATACGTAGAATGCTCAAAATAAAAATATTTTTTTAATTTGTATGCGTCACCCCTCTAAACGTTACATTGTGTTGTGAGAATATAGATATTGCTCAATGAGAAAGTTTTGTACGTGTTGTACGCCATCATGCGACCAAGTCGTTTTACCGGGAAATATTTGTTTAAATATTAGAAAAATACCATGTTTTCACAAGATAATAATGTTACATTTGAAGAGGCGACAAATACAAATAAAACAAATATTTATACTTTGGGCGATCCTGTTAAGAATCTATCAAGAATATTGTATCTGTATATTTCTTTACTAAAGCACTTGATTAAAATAAAAAAAAAGGTAATCTCGAGTTTTTTTAAATTTGTAAACAGTAATCGATAAGGTGTATTGCACAAATCATATATGCCTGTTAATTTAAATTTATTAAAATTAAGATTTAGTTATTTAAAATTATTTTTTGTATGTAAAATTTATGTATAATTTATGAAAAATTTATTATTTGTAAAATATCTAATAGTAAAGGAACCGTATATAATTTTGGCTAAAAATTGAATCAGAAGTCTATAGTTTTGTTAATAACATAAAGTAAACAATACAGTATACACAATAAAGTATATTCTGATACATTTTTTTATTTTCGTGAAAATATTAGAAATACTTTATGCACTTATAAATCAGGATTTTTTAAATCTTAAAAATTAAAGAAAAATCAGTTTAACTATTTGTACTCTATAACGTCAAATATATCTCCAAAAAATGTAACAATGTGTGAAATTGCATACTTTCTAATATGTTTATTAAAAATAAAGCAAAATATAACTTAAAAAGCTGTTACAATTTTATTAAAGCCTATAGACAGATACGAAATTCTTAATGCATTAGATCTGATATATAAATAGACATTTACCTGCAGTTTTGTAGTGCGGCAGAAATTTTTTAAAAAATGAATTGATCCAATATTACAGCCACAATATTTTAAAAATAACAACTTTCATAAAACGACACTGCTAAATAATAGTAAACGGTTTATAAAAGATACTAAATATTAAAATTCATTTATTTTGTAAGTATACGCAGGAGTGAATGATTCACGAATATTCGCACTGGACGACTGGAGCACTGCCAATTTATAAATACAATGTTTGCCAACAATACATTAATCTACGAGTTAAATTATCAATCTATAATTATCCGCCTCAGATTAATTTAAAAACAACATATTATTCTCTCATTCATAATCAGCGATTACTCTTATTTACTGCATGAATATCACTCATACATCCACATACATACACGGACACCCACACATTTATTTTTTTTTAATTCTTTATTTATCACATATCAAAACGGTACGATTGCCTTTGACGATGTATTTATAATAATGCATAAAATATAATAAAGGGGAGTAAAAACATAATTAGTTTTTCAATTAAAAAAATATCTATACAGTTGTTTTAACAAATTTTACCATCCGATAACTACACAAAATACAGGTGAAGGTGCGCAAACACCTTTTTTTACAAGTCTAATTTAAGGTTAGTCTTCCCTTAAATTGAACGTAGTCAACCCTTAAATTAAAGATATTGTAATCTTAATCTTCTTAATCATCTTAACTATATCTTCCTATATTATATAGTTGTAAGAAAATGATTACGACTCAGCGCCCCCTCACCCCCCTCGCGCCCCCTCACCCCCCTCAAGATAACGTAAAAATGTGACTCGTTATACGTTTTCTTTGAAAGAAATTGTTAGAGGCTCGCCCCCCATCAAAATTTTACGCCTTATCTATGTGAAATAAACAACTTAAATACTAACGTTACCTGTATACGTTAAGGGAATATTAGCGAATATGGCGAATATGTCGCAGCAACATTGAAGCAATATTGCTCCAATATTAAGTGTTATAGGGGAATATATTGAATGCTCCTCTCGTGTCGATGAATCTTGTACGAATATTGCTGCAATACTGCTTAATCGAGGAAAAATTGGTGAAACTTAATTATATATTCGTCTAGTATTAATTAATCTTGTACGAATATTCCTGCAATATTACAATAGTAGGTAGCCTACCTGATCATTTTAGAAAAGGAATGGAAAAACGGTCATCAAGGTTTGCAGGAATATTCCCTAAGGGTTTCTTTCATGTTCATTAACGTTGAGGGAATATTAGCGAAAATTGCGAAAATGGCAAATGAATATTGAGGGTATATTCCTCAAATATTCAGTGCTATAGGGGTTAGCATCGTTGATGGACTATGTAATGGAACACGATTAAAAAGAACAAGTTTATATAAATATAATATTGAAACTGAAATCATTACTGGAGAAAATAAAGGAAATAAAGTATTTATACCACACATTACACTAAATACTTGTCAATCATCATCGTTACTATTCATTTTATATAGAAAACAATTTCAAATTGTATTAGCATTTGCTATAACTATTAATAAATCACAATAATAATAATTAATAAGTCCGCATAAGTTACCTTTGAGAGAGAGAGAGAGAGAGAGAGAGAGAGAGAGAGAGAGAGAGAGAGAGAGAGAGAGAGAGAGAGAGAGAGAGAGAGAGAGAGAGAGAGAGAGAGAGAGAGAGAGAGAGAGAGAGAGAGAGAGAGAGAGAGAAAGAGAGAGAGACAGAGAGAGAGAGACAAAATGAATCTGAAAATAAAATAGGAGTAACAAATATTGTTTGGAAAGAAATATTAGATAATTAATTTAAATAATAAGATTATCCCTAGCGGAAATAAAAAATGTTAATAAACTGTAAA